>JAWQFJ010017852.1:0-10000 GCA_034096865.1 Theodoxus fluviatilis
GTCTGTCTGTCTGTCTGTCTGTCTGTCTGTCTGTCTGTCTGTCTGTCTGTCTGTCTGTCTGTCTGTTTGCCTGTCTGTCTGTCTGTCTGTCTGTCTGTCTGTCTGTCTGCCTGCCTGTCTGTCTCTCTGCCTGCCCGCCCGTCCGTCCGTTTGTCTTTTTCATGCACTCCTGCACGCACAAACGCACACACGTACGCAACTACATGCATGTAAACACACGCAAACGCGCGCACGCGTGCACACACGCAACACACATGCTCGTGCGCTTGCACTCATCCAAGCACCCATGGAAATAAAAAGTATGGTGTTCACGAAGATGCAAAATGCTGCGGAAGCTGCTTCCCTTTGGAGTTGGAGAAAACACATGCTACTCTGCTGGGCTTGGTGTCTTCTGCATTTTGAATTCCAAATGTCCCCAGGTGGCACATAACTGCTGCTTGGGGCCGGCTGTGCGAGTAATACTGGAGCATGCTCCGAAGGCTCAAAGAACGCACACAACATTCCGGGTGATGAGGAATGTATCGGTGCAGCACAGGCTGAGTGCGATTCTTACGAACTTATAGAACACACACACACACGTATTTACGCACGCACGCACACACACACACACACACACACACACACACACACACACACAGATTCATTTGTAAATTGTTTGCAGGGTTCAGCGCATCAGCGTACCAAGGGGCGCAACTCTTGGAGGAGGACTGCATGGTGGCGTCATCACACCATCAACGTTCCTTTAAAACGTTGCATTACAAAAGATCAAATAATTCCGGTCTGAAATTAGTCAGACACATTTTGAGTTTCATCAGTAACTAGATAAACATTGTCGGCTTTATTAAATTTTTGATCGGTCCACTTTTGTCTGTTGTTACCTGTCATTGACCTCGTTTCCAGTAAATACGATGTCAATGGCCAGGGAAGAGTTCACCAGGGGTCATATGGTAATTAGCAGTTGCGCCATAATGGTAGGTTACAAAACTTCCGGTCCTATATGTTGGGGTATGTTTCGTGTCTGTGTTGAGGAGTGATTGTCGCTAGATCGTGGCAAAAAGATGGCATTAAAGCATGCAAAAAGTTTAATTAGATGGAAAAAAAACTAATCGAAAATAGTCATAATAGACTATTGTCACGTATACTTTCTGCACAATACCCACAGAAGAGAAGTAAACAAACCACACCGTACATACCTAGCAGACGAACACGATCGAACCGTAGCCACTACGCCAGCAGACGATCGAGCTAGTGTGATATAACGTTTCATGTAATGCTCGAATTAATGGCAGCAGATAACTGTTTAGTTCTGGCTTGAATTGACTATTTCGTTTCCCTGGTCAGGCGAGGACAGAAAATTCACAATCATAGAGTCGATGAGTGCATGATCAACTTGCCCGCGTTCGGCGTAATGTAACGTGTAAGATTATGACAAGAAAATAGCTTTAAAGCACAAAACAAAGTTTCATGACAACTAAATTCACCAATTATATTAATCTGACCATTTTTACACCTACAGCTAGTGCTAAAACCTTACATACAAAGCAAACAAAACATACTGCGGGGAGTGTCTCGGTCACGCATCAAAACTCAGTGCACGAGTGACCGTTTCGCTTTTCTCTTATTTGTTTATCTGCTCCGACATGGTAAGCTGGCTGTGCCAAGAAACCAACATCTAAAATATTTAGAGTTAGTTGATACATTTTTGTTTCTAAGGTAATGTCCGTGAGGAAGAAAACGCGTTACGTTGACTTTCGCAAGCCCGATGCCTGTCGATTTTACCTCAACAAAATTGAGGTGATCGTCGGGCTCGATCCATACCAGCTGACGCTCCCTGTGGGTTAGGGTGTGTGTGTGTGTGTGTGTGTGTGTGTGTGTGTGTGTGTGTGTGTGTGTGTGTGTGTGTGTGTGTGTGTGTGTGTGTAAGAATTGACCCACCGCGTCTCCCTACGCGATTCGTAAGAGGCGAATAACTAGGTACATGGTGACTTGATTTCCGTTTGCTCGATTCTAGCGATTGTCGTGCTTCAGGGCCGGATCTAGGGGGGGTGCTGGGGGTGCTCGAGCACCCCCCCCCCAAAAAAAAAAAAAAAAAAAAAAACCACCGTGGCAGCCGGGAGTTGGGGGAAGGAGGGAGGGGGGGGGGGTGGTTGCTCAAATATGTTGATCTACTTCCCACCTCATCGGATATCGGCACACTTTGCTTGGTAGCAGAGACAGTATAGTTAGTAAAAAGCTTGGGAAGGAGGGGGGGGGGGGGGGGGGGGGGGGGCTAAAAGATGCTGGGCCCAGATGCTGTACTACTCTCCACTTGGTATAAGCACACTCTACTTGGCAGCCAAGGTAGCTGGGGAGGGAGGGGGGGGGGGGGGGGGGTGCTGCTATAATTAAGATGCCTTCCTTTTGCTACTCGCACAGACAAATCAAACCCGGGCAGAGACAGGAAGAATCTGTGACCAAACAAAAACTCTTGGAAATGACCGCACTGCCAGATTGCACAGATTTGCACCATTTTTCTCAAAATTTTCCGGGGGGGCATGCCCCCGGACCCCCCTAGAGGGGCGTGCCTGCTTCGCAGGCACGCACTCGTGGCTTCGCCACTTCGATGAGAAGACCCTAAAACAATTTTAAGCACCCCCCCTCAAAAAACTTTGATCCGGCCCTGTGCTTGATGGCCTTACATAGCTTATAAAGGCTGATATGCCGTAAAACTCAATCCATCCATCCATCCATCGCGATTCGTAAGAGGCGAATAACTAGGTACATTGTGACTTGATTTGCGCTGACTCGGAACTATTCTAGTGGTTTTTGTGCTCGATGGCCTTACGTAGCCTACAAAGGCTGATAAGCCGTAAAACTCCATCCATCCACCCATCCATCTATCCATCCACCCATCCATACCAGCTGACGAAGGACCAACTTGATCCGGAGGAACACTCCGCCAAAGAGTGCCATGGACATATTTAATTGTTGTACTCGGAACATCGGCGTACACGTTGGAAGAGTTTAAGAATTATAGGTCTTTGGAAGTCTATCGATTCTTCGTAGCAGGATTCGTGGGAGATGTCTGCTGATTCTCGCCGGGTGTTTGTCTCGAAAGGTCAGATCTATTCTGTTAATCTTCTTTTTCCATCATCTTCGTCTAGCTTCGGTTACCCTTTGCTCAATCGGACCTACATGTAGATTGGTTTTCTCTGATGGTAGAAAGTAGTAGGAGCGTTTGACTCCTCTTAATTTTTCTTTTTGTTGGTTGTTGAAACAATTTTTCACGCAGCAAGAAGTCGGCATGGTTGCACGTCTCCCGCTGCACAGCTTAGCAGACAGCGCTCGCTTCCTACCAACATGGCTGAAAGCACGTGGCTTCTACAAATAACTCCGGAAGTGACGACAACGCGTCCCCGGCGATTGTTTCCTGCTCACTCGATTGATTGTTGGAATAGATTATAATCCTTTCTCCTCCTATTCCATCTATTGGTTCGTATTGTGAAAACCCAGTCAGCTAGAAGGCGAGATGCCACCTAAGATACCTAAACAGCCAATTAACACGTTGCATTCAGTCAAAATGCTCGTGCGCCCGCATTTCTGACACGCTAAATCAGCAGCATTAGAGCCTACAACAGGAATGTTTCCATGTAAATCTACCTCTGTGGTACTGCGAATGTCAGAATTGTCACATCTGTTGAATGTATATTCCGGACTATCGCAGGTCGTAGGCCTATATAGCTAAAACCTTTTAGGTACCGTAATCTTGAAAGCACAGTTTCCCTATTCTGTACGTATGGACGCCCTCAGAATAAGCAGCTGTTAAACCCGTCATACACGAAGCGATTCCACACGTTCCACACTGACGCTTTCCACACGTTCCACACTGACGCTTTCCACACGTTCCACACTGACGCTTTCCACACGTTCCACACTGACGCTTTCCACACGTTCCACACTGACGCTTTCCACACGTTCCACACTGACGCTTTCCACACGCTCCACACTGACGCTGTCCACACGACGACAGTGTCTCCCCATTGCAAAGCGCTATTTATGCTCTTGCTCTGCTAATGGGTACGGCAATAGGCTGCTACAAGGATGTACACCGAGAGCCCATCTATGGGTTATAAGTCTAAACATAAAAACCACTTTGTTAATCTTTGTTCTACACAATGATACATTTGATCTCATCATTCAGAACACTTCCATGTCATTGCCACCGATGTGGTTGACAAACGTGTGCCCATGAATTCTACAAAACTACAGCGATTCCCTGTTTCTCATTCCAGGCACTTCTGAAGACAAGAACCTGCACGTTCGGGCTCTCGACAGGTGCCACGACCTCCTGATGCGTGACCTCATCGTCAAAGAGTCATCTCTCATCGACGGAATGATTCAGTTTCACCTCATATCCGTGGCAGGGGGAGACGAAATCCGCAAAAAGACAACAGACCGTGCGAAAAATCTCGAAGTCCTGAGACTTGCTAGGGGTCTGACTCTACAGCAGTTTACGGACTTGTTCCTGCCAGCCTTGAGAAACGGTCATGAGCATCTCGCTGACACACTCGTCCGCACCATGGCAGAACTGAGAGGAACTGAAAGTCTGGCCAGATGTAGGGTGTGTTCACTTCGAGGCAGAATGAACATTCGCCGTCTGGCAGGTCCTCTTCTGGAAAAACGGCTCATTTCCCACGACTTCTCCGAAGACCTCCTTGGGGAGAACATGCCTATAATGAAGGCATGGAAGCAGCTCTTCCGCCATGTTGGCCACACGCAGAGGCTGCTGCCCATTCTACGCGAGACCTACCCCGGAGTGGTGGAGGAGATGGAGAAGCGAGACATCTCCAGTCTGGAGTGCCCCTGTCTCATGCCGGAAGGACTTCTGGGATCTCTTCCAACTCCTGACGTCCCTGAAAATCTCTCTGACAACGCCTGTTTTTCTGACGTGGCCTCCACGCTCTACCCAAGAAAGACGGCAGTACCAGGTTTGTAGACGTCACGTGTCCATGCATCATGTCTTCCTTGCATTGATGCTGCTTTCCACGTCGCTCTGATTCAGTCGTGTTCACTGCGCACCTGAAACTCCCGACAAATCGACTCAGAGTACATTGTCATGGACAACTATGTTATCACCAGAAATGCCGTCTGGGAATTTTAGGTGAATACATTTAACTGCTTTTGAAATATCGTCTTACAAAGTATTAATGTATCATAAATGAATTATAAATCTGGATACCTGCCTTTGCTTTTGGATATTGAAGTTTTCTTAAGTAGTTTCTTTGAAGAATCGTTGGCAACGGGGTGAAAGGTTGCATTATAAAAAGGAAACCTGCACCTAAACCTCAGAGCTGAATTACAAATCCCCAATTTTTCTTTCAGAATACTCAATGACTTTGGCTAAAAGAGGGCTTTGTCTGGTCGTGGAAAACAGCGTCTACACCAAACCACCCAACCAAAGGGAAGTGAAAAAATTCGAAGGCACTACACGGCTGATACAAGAGGAGTTCCAACGACTGGGCTTCCAGATCGTCAAACACAGCAACCTGACTGCCACACAGCTGATGGAGGAAGCCAGGAGGATGGCAGCGCTGGACCACAGCCAGCACAACTGCTTTGCCTGCGTCGTCAGGTCTTGTAACAAAGGTGCTGATGCCATTCTGTGCAGCGATTGTGCTGCAGTGGGCGTGCAGGACTTGATGGACGTCTTCAACGCCTCCCACTGCTCCTCCTTGGCAGGGAAGCCCAAGATCTTCTACATAGTGATGAACAGAGGCGGAACAGATCAAGGAGGCGTTGCTGTTCCAGGGGAAACCGGCCAAGAGCTCCACCCTGACGGGGCAGACTTCCTCTTGATCCAGACTGCCCTCCCTGGCTTCAATCATCCAAGTAATCCTGATCTTCACGTTCCTGTTCACCTGGAGCACCTGGCAGGAGTGCTGCAACACCACGCCCACACCCAGGACTTCCTGTCATGCCTGGCCATGGCCCACAGTCAGTACGCAAGTCTGAAAAGCACGAATGACGGCTACTTCACTGCACCTGTCACCAGCACTCTGAGGAAAGCTTTGGTTTTTCGTCAGTTGCCCTGAGATGACTGCATCTCAGATGAACTGACAGATACATAGATACTAAGCAGCAAACACACCACTCACATTCACATGCACTATAACAAACACCTATATCCAAACATACACACGCACCCAAACACACACACACACACACACGCGCGCGCGCGCGCGCGCGTGTACACACATTTTTGCACACTTCAGTGTTTTGAGAAAACTCTCCTCTTTTGGATCATTGCATGTTCAGATTTGCTGGGAAATATCATTTCAGATCATCACTAAACACATTTTAAAATTTAACATTTTTAAAGAGTGCAGTGACAGACAAATAATGGATCAAGCAGCAGTTGCAACGAAAATATACCTAAATAGGTTCCTCACATTCTGCAACACTTGAAAATTAACCCTCCCCGCCAACTCATTCGTGTGGATCAAATATAAAGGATAAGGGTATAGATGCTTGCTTTTACATCGTGACCTTTCACCCCAAACAGGTACCCAACCACACACCCTTAACAGCACTGGTCTTTGGAGAATAAACATTTTGATGTCACCACCATCTCAACTCCATGGGGAGTACCACCAGGTGTTTATCCTTTATGGCAGGGCAAGTATACAGAGAGCGTTATCAGCTTGACAAAGAACTGTATATAAGCTGTTTATTCTTTATGGCAGAGCTAGTATACATAGAGCGTTATCAGCTTTTCAAAGGGCTGTACATAAGCTGTTTATCCTTTATGGCAGGGCAAGTATACATAGAGCGTTATCAGTTTTTCAAAGGGTTGTACATAAGCTGTTTATCCTTTATGGCAGGGCAAGTATATACAGATTATAATCAGTATTGTAAAGGGTTGTACAGACAATTGTTTTTCCATTATGACAGGGCATGTTTTCATAGATTACCGTCAGCTTTACAAAGGACTACAGACAAATGTTAATCCTTTATGACAGGGCAAAAAATACATAAAATATAATCAGCTTTACAAATGGCTGTGCAGACAGACGTTTGTCCTTTATGACAGGCAAGTATTCATAGAACGTCATCAGGAGCGCGTTTTTTATAGCAAGGTGCACTCCTCGAGAGCTAGCCGAGGGCGAGCAAGACGTCTAAGAAACGGCCAGTCATCAATTGGCAAGGTGGAAGTCCGAGAGAACATGGCTGCGTCCTGGCGCCAGAGTCGGTGAAGAAGTTGCTGATAGACGAAATAACTGACGATACAGTTTTTCACTTGATAAACCATGGTGACATCTCGAATGGTAAGGGAACCTTTTCAACGAAAATAAAGCAACCTGAGTGTAATTGTAAACAGTATTTTTCGAAAACGTGCCTCGATACACTTCAGTCAATAAAGGGGAGATAAAAGGTTGTCGGTATGGGGTAGGGGAAGGGTAGGGGGTGTGGGTGGGGACTGAGGGGGCGCGGGCAGGAAATGATATTTCAAATCCCTCCCCCTTCCTGTCCGTCCACCTCCTGCACCGTTCCCCCTCCCCCCATTCCCCGTTTCCCATGCTCTCCCCCCTCCCACTCACCCACTCCCAGGTGGGAGGGGGGTAGGGGGAGTGGCGGGGCTCTAAAAATTTACCCTCGACGAACGCGCTGTGCAGGTAAAACGTCACGTTGAGGGTTTTCCATATCTATTTATAGATCGGATTGACGCACACTCTATGTTTAGACACACGTTTATTTCCGCGCCAGTGCAAAAAAAAAAACAAACAACAACAATAACGTGTGTCTAAACATAAACTGTGCGTCGATACTTTCATTGGACGATGTTAATTGGTCATATGTCATTTTCGCGCCAAATGTTTGTCGCGCCATCCTGATTGGATGGTTGCTTCACGCCTTTCTACAAGTAGATGACAGAGGTTTGTAGGGAGGAATGTAAAATCTCCGAGTGTCCGGACTGTATACCTACGACTTGTAGGGGGAGGGAGAGAGGGGGGGGGGGAAGGGGGAAGGGGGAAGAGGGAGGGGCTGGTGGAAGTGAAGCGGGACGAAGAGCGCGTGAGGGGAAAGTTTGTTGCGGGTAGAGAGGAATGTAAAATCTCCGAGTGTCCGGACTGTATATCTACGACTTGTAGGGTGGGAGTGGGTGGAGGGTGGGGTGGGGGAGACGAGGGCAGGAAAGGGCACGGAGGAATGTAAAATCTCCGAGTGTCCGCACTGTATATCTACGACTTGTAGGGGGAGGGGGATGGGGGGGGGGGGGGGGTGACGTAATGCATTTGTAGTCTAACTTTAACAGTTTATGGCTCACTAGCACATTAAACCGTTTCAAAAGAAATGTCAGAACTTTAGTTCCCTAGTTTTGTTATAGCGAGATAGATGGATTTTGTCAACAGAGCAGTAAACTTGATATCCATTTAGGTGAATTAATAAATCACCATTGAAGCAGAATTTGAACGATGTATATTTAAAGATGTTATTGAAGAATGTTTTCATGCATCTCCATTAGATGTTGAAAAATAAACACAATGTGAATATTGATATGAATGCTGTGTTGATTGTTTTGGTCGTCAATGTAGTTTATGTAGTATTTGACACAAAAGGATGCTGTTTATGTAGCACACACATTTGGAACAAAAAGACACCATTAATGGAGTATGGACATTCAACTCAGAAGGAAGTTAGTATATAGAATAAGAGTTTCACACAATAGAACGTTGGTTATGTTTAATAAGAATATTGACATTAAAAGAAGCTGAGTTTGTAGTACAGAATTTGACACAGAGTTGGAGTTCATTTTGTGGAACGAGATTTGACGGTAAAGGACTCTGGTTATGTTGTGAGAATAAGACACAGAATCGATGCTACTAGTATACGATTTGCATAGACAAGAACGCTGGGTTACCTAGTATGACAGTTTGAAATAAAAGGACGCTGACTATGTAGTTTAAGAATGTGACACCAAAGGACGCTGACTATGTAGTTTAAGAATGTGACACCAAAGGACGCTGACTATATGTAGTTTAAGAATGTGACACCAAAGGACGCTGACTATGTAGTTTAAGAATGTGACACCAAAGGACGCTGACTATATGTAGTTTAAGAATGTGACACCAAAGGACGCTGACTATATGTAGTTTAAGAATGTGACACCAAAGGACGCTGACTATATGTATTTAAGAATAAGACACCAAAGGACGCTGACTATATGTAGTTTAAGAATGTGACACCAAAGGACGCTGACTATATGTAATTTAAGAATAAGACACCAAAGGACGCTGACTATGTAGTTTAAGAATGTGTTAAATCCAACACTGATCATGTAGTTTAAGCTGGTTAGTGTGAAAGCGAATCTCTAGTTATTGTTGACCTCTTATTACGAATCACATAGGGAGACGTAATGGGTCTTCTCTTACCGACAACCTGTTTGCAAGCAGTCGAAATCTGTAGTGCGTGGGACAGTGGCAATGACACGGCACAAGGTTTGGATATCTTCGACTGAAAGCGAGCGTGTCTTCATCAATGCGCTTGCCTTCTTCCCTGTCTTAGTCTTGTGATATAAGTTCATCTGTCAGTGAATGAGTTCGTGTGTCAGGTAATTCTGTAACTGCAGTTACGCTGCCTCGCCTTTGCGTCTGTAGTGAGTCTGTTGTGGAGGAAAACCGCCATGAAAACAATACAAACAAGAAGGGCAAAGCCCATACGACTCACATGCTTGACCTTGACCTTTATATGACCTTGACCTTCAGGTGACCTTCAAGGTCAAGGTCAAACAACTAAACCTACCAATGACATCATACACAAAGAAATGCTTTACACATTTTTCCTACCAAAATGCATGTGACCTTGACCCAAGGTCAAGGTCATCCAAGGTCATGCAACACAAAGCTGTTAATTCAAGACATAGGAAGCACAATGGTGCTTATTGGCACTTTCTACCATGAGATATAGTCACTTTTAGTGGTTCACTACCCCATTTTGGTCACATTTCATAAGGGTCAAAGTG
>JAWQFJ010017852.1:15000-22485 GCA_034096865.1 Theodoxus fluviatilis
AGTGTACGTGCCTACGTTTCCTGTATGTTGTGTGTGCAGTGGGAGTTTCCCCTGACAGAGACGGTGATATGGGAAGACTTGGAGCCCTGAGCTCTGGACGTCCTTCTGCTCCTGAGCTGCGTCCACCCAAACTCCTGCTGTCCAAAGCCTGTCCTGTCCACTCCTGTCTTGGACGTGGCTGTGTTGTCTCTACCCCCGAGCCTGGTCTTCCCCTCCAGAATGGCGTGGTGCCACTTCATTGCGTGTCCACCACACTTGGTGTGAAGCGACTCGACAGCTCACTCTCAAGGGTTTATTGCGTGTCTCGACAGCTCACTCTCAAGGGTTTATTGCGTGTCTTGTTTGTCAGTAGCGCATCGATTCATACAAGTGTGTGCTCTATGTAGCCGCACGATTGGACAAGTTATAGTCTCAGATCATCGCGGAATGGAAGGTACGCAAAAATATCAGGTGTAGTCGTCATTTTTGGCCGTGGTATTCAAAACGAAAATGATATGGTAAATCTGCCTCTCTGCGCTGGTGCTATTCCGTGGAAACTGGAAAGAAATGCCTGGTGTTTGTGACGTTTCGCAGATCTCAGAGCTGAGCCAAGCATAGAACAATCACAGGATCAGGGAAATCAACACGTTTCTACAGCGAAAACATCAGGGAAGCCTCACCTTCAATGCGCGGACAACCAGCAGCTCACCTCTGTGCAAAATGGCGACGCGTTAGCGGGAATTTCCCGTCTTCAAATAGATCTGACCGCTCGTGCAGGTGTGATCACAGTAGTCTTGTTCTCCGCAGCGTGAGCTTCTCCTACAGTCCCCTCGACTGCCCCTGCCAGACTATCACTTCGAGGAGAAATCTGCAGGCGAATACAGAGAACTATTTCTGTCGTCGCTTTGATTAAAAGTGAATCTTCTGCATTCGAACACAATAGGAATGCAGAGGCTACGACGATCAGAGCCGACAGAAGCAAAGCGACCTCGTGAAAGCAGTTCTGTAGACACAGACAGACAGACAGACAGACAGACAGACAGACAGACAGACAGACAGACAGACAGACAGACAGACAGACAGACAGACAGACAGACACACAGTCAGACAGACAGACAGACAGACAGACAGACAGACAGACAGACAGACAGACAGACAGACAGACAGACAGACAGACAGACAGACAGACAGACACACACAGACAGACACACAGACAGACAGACAGACAGACAGACAGACACACACACACACACACACACACACACACACACACACACACACACACACACACAGCAGACAGACCTATCGACAGACAGACAGACAGACAGACAGACAGAAACACAGACACACAGACAGACAGACAGACAGACAGACAGACAGACAGACAGACAGACAGACAGACAGACAGGCAGACAGACAGACCTATCGACAGACAGACAGACAGACACACAGACAGACAGACAGACAGACAGACAGACACACAGACAGACACACAGACACACAGACACACAGACACACACCCAGACACACAGACACACAGACACACAGACAGACAGACACACAGACAGACAGACAGACAGACACACAGACAGACACACAGACAGACAGACACACAGACAGACAGACAGACAGACACACAGACACACAGACAGACAGACAGACAGAGACAGACAGACAGACAGACAGACAGACAGACAGACAGACGGACGGACTGGCGGGCGGGCGAACGGGCGGGTGGACAGACGGAGAGACGGGCGGATGTGTGGACGGGCGAACAGACAGACATAGATTAAACCATTGTGTTTCTTTAAAAGTCCTTCAAATATTTGTAGCAACCTTGCGCTGAATAAACACTGTTGTTGGAGAGGTTTTCTAAAGCAAGACAATACAGCAGACCGCTTAGATAAGATGTTGCAAAGATAAACAACACAAAACACAAAAGGAATTAATACATGTAATGAATTTTAATGGACGCAGGACTTTACAAATCTGTCAGAAATTAGACGGTAACGATAGTGCTATAACATGAGAGAGCAGAAGGGAAAAGTTGAAACAGCGTTTCAGTTGTGCAATCCTGGATTTGTGGGTCTGACATGTGGGTCACACATGACTGTCTTGAATCCAGTTTTTTTTCCTCTTTCAAATACACACAGGTTCAAGGATAGAAGGATGCATGGCTGGCTGGCTGGCTGGCTGGCTGGCTGGCTGGCTGGCTGGCTGGCTGGTATTTTACGGCCTATCAACCATTGTAGGCTATTTCAGGCCATTCACCACGAAAAACATTAGAACTGGTTAGAATAGGAACAAGTCAACTGAAGTCCAGATTTCCAAAGTTATTCGCCTCTAATAAACGCGTATGCAGATTCGGTGGGTCATTTCTTACCCCCAGCCCAGAGGGGGATCAAGAACAGAAAACTAGTAATGAAATAGCGAAATCTGACGGGCAACACACAGGTAGCAAATAATTTGTATGTGCTGACAAGACAGGAAAAGAAACTAACTTTGGGTGTTGATCGGTCGGCGAGGAACTTTCTCGATCTAAGTTTACAGATTCATTCATCATCAGATATTCAGAATTGGCCCAAAAAAGGTGACTAGTGACGTCACTTCCTCAGGAAAGCCACAAAGGAGAGAGTGAAAGCTTCAAACGTGAGTGATCTTCCCTACTGAGTGAAACTGCTCGGTTTTATCATGATCATCATGATATCATGATTCTCGTTGTTCATGATTCATCAACATCATCATCATGTATCATTATCATCATCAGCATCATCATCATCATCATTAGCAGCAGCAGCAGCAGTAGCAGCAGCACCTACTCACAGGCTATGGTCTGACATAACAACAGTTGGTAGACGGCAGTTGAGAAGGAAAACGTGGACATTTTAATGGATGGAGGTCCTGGCTGTCAAATTTGAAATATTCATAAATATTTTATCTTTGACCCATTTTTTTGAAAATTCACTGAGGATCTAAGTCAATCTGCAGTTTATGACAGTTTCGCATGCATAATAGTAAGAGGGGTACGTTGTTTGTATCTTAAAACATAATCCAAAATGCCCTAATTTGACTGCACTCTCATGGGTTTTTATTCCCCACCGAAATATTGCTTTGGAAGGACATGTGATTCAAGAACACATAACTCTGCACCAAAGCACCCGAGTCAAAGACACTTAACGAGCACGAAACAGCATCTCGGTACCGGGGTGTGAGGCCAGGGGCGGGTTTCAAAATAGGTAGTCGATCTTGGTCGCAAGATCTTGCTTCGCAGTAAGAGCTAGCTAAAAAAGAAACTACCCAACGTGACGAAGTAATGCGCATGCGTAGACGTCACGACAAGAGGTGAACTAGCCACATTTCAATGGCCGACGTGTTGCCGGTTCATTCAGAAAACGCTCTATTTCGAGATACTAGCAACCCATCCAAATAAAATATAAGCCATGCACAGCATTAATTTATCAAAGGTGTATGTTGAATGCATTAACAGATCGTGAAACCTCCTACAGTTTACACATCGAATGCAGGTCAACGCATCCACGCCGAACTTTTGTCTCGAATCTTAAAAGCTAGGCACCTCTCAAGCTGCCTCGCTCAATCTACGCTCGTCTTCGATTGGCTCGCTAGCAAGCAAAGAATGAAACTGCCCATTCGGCGAGATCTACGTAGATCTACCGAGATCTTCGCATTTTGAAACCCGGGCCAGCGGGTTCCGCGGAGGGGAGAAGGCCGCCATCCACAGGGCGGCCACGAAGCCAACGCTCAACTCAGACAGGGGGAGGAACGTCCTGCCGGCAGTCTACAAATCCCTCATGCAGTCACGCGTGAGTTCCCCTCACTGACGTGGTGACTGAACACCTACCCCGCGTTCAGTTCATGAACTAGCTTAGCAATCCAATCCCTGCATTCTTACACTGACCTTTCGCCCTGTTAGAGGTCACCTTCCTGTCGTGGTCGTGCAGCAGCTGTAGCAGCATGTCGACAGGCGCTCTAACTGCTTCACACTAGAGGGGCACTACTTCCTATCGCCTAGCAAAAGATGAAAATACAGCTCCTGTAGTCGAATTTGATTGGCTCATATTAAACGTCGAGTTAAAGGGAAGTCACTGCGCGGACTTGCAAGGTAAACATGCTGCGAGCCATGGAGGCTACAGCCATGGAAGTGGCAGACGTGCCGATTGGTTTCAAATGTCAAATTTCGAGAGAGAAAAAAATCAGTGCTTTCATCACCGTGACTATTATTCGCATATTTGAAATTCATGCGACAAATCCCTTAAAAAAAATCCCGCAGGATTGATGAAGTTGTAAACGTCGACATTTCTACCCGCACCGGTAACGACGGCGGAGATGGCAGACGACAACGTTGTATCGTGTTTTCCCATTGACCTTTCTTTATGACTGGTAATGAAATACAATTTACCCTAAAGTAGTTTGTTTTTTCACGTCGTCTCTTCGATCACAAGGTATAAAATTGAATGTGAAATCATTGTCGGGATTCACATATCCAAAGAAAGCCTGTAAAAACCACTTTTGAAAAAAAGATACACTTTTTACGTCATTATGGAAATAACAACCAATCAAAACTATCCGACCTGCTGTGGGGGGATTGCATAATGAATCTGCTACGCTAGCAAAGGTCACTGCTTAGCAACGGAACGCGAGGTTGTCGCCACAGTCAGTGAGAGCGCTGAGGACGCTGGGCGGAAGCCCTGCCGAGACTAGGCTTGAGCGGCTGCTACTTTCCCTTGTTGAGTGCAATGTTGAAATTCCTTCGTCACAGCACGAAGCTCCTTTCTAAAGAGGCTACCAAACTCAAATCTGACTGAACGCACCCTGCGATTCATTTAGTGGAACGGGGTCGCGCACGTTCGTATCTGCAGCTTCCGGTTCAGTAAGATTACCGAAAAAGGTATACCAAAGGATGGTAGGTACTGGTAACCCAAATTATTGTTGAGCCATGGAATTGAGAGATATATTATCTGATTATGGCTTTGATGAGGTATGGAGACAACAAACGGTTCATGACGAAAGGTCCTTTCTGAAAGAATAAAAATACAAACTGATATGTCGCTTTAAAGATTGTTGGAACACTCAGCTGTTAACAAGAGAGAAGTACTCTCTATACAAGGTGTTCAAATCCAATCACAACATGGAGCAATATTTGTATGACTTAGACAAACCTATCTTCAGAGATTTGTATATACGATTTCGTTTGGGTGTAAGTGAACTCTTTGTACATCGATATAGATATAGTGAGCTACCATTCTTTGTTATGCCCCAACTGCAACGAAAGTGAAGAGGATGAAATGCATTTTCTGTTCACCTGTCCAGCATATGAAGATTTAAGGATGAAATGCCTGTACTTTTGTGTAGGACTCACCATGCAAGACAGCCTAGCAGTATGTTTTTCAAGTGATGAGAGGGAAAGAGGGAGATGTGTGAGCTCTTATTTATTTCAGTCATTTAAGAGAAGGTATCTCTCTATCAATAGAAAATGTTTGATTCTGAGTCATTGTACTGGGCCGATGGCCTCTACAATAAAGTGTTCGTTTGTTCGTTCCGTTTTCGGTTCAGTCGAGCCACAGACGTCTGCACCACGCGGTCAGTGGGTCGTGGCTGTGTTTAGAACACGTGACCTGATCTGGCAAAACACGCATCGCCACTGGAGCAAAACGCCAGAGAACACAAGAAAAGTGTCTTCCCTGACTTCTGTCGATGTCGAGTTTGAGCTAGTTCTAGCTACTGGGACCGTTTTTCTTGAATCTTCGTGAGTTTTAAAGATAAGTAAAGCCTAAAAAGTAGTTTACACCACAGTTTTAGAGAAGCGTTTACCTTTCCATGAGGTGCAAAAGGCATGTGTTCTGCATGAGGTTGAATCGAGAATCTAAATCTCCCTCAGCATTGTAACTGGTACATCTTACGCGATTCTGAAATCGAGAGACTTTTCCTGGCTGTTTTTCATCACTCACATTTCTTTTTTTCTTCTTTTTTTGGGGGGTGGGGGTAGGGGTGGGGGGTAAAATAACGGCGTAATACTCATTTGACCCCTGTTGTTAAGGGCTCTTTATACTCATTCCCTCTGTCAACCTCAAAAGTCGTTTTCTCATAGTGACTGATCTGCGGGTACTGGACTACAATCTGGAATAAATTCTTTTTTTAATGTTCCGATTTCAATGACTGTTTACCCAATTGAAAGCTCCAGTGATGTAGGTTTTCATGGCTCTAAAAACTTTAAATTTTCAAATACAACTTTTTGTACCTCTTGCTGGATCGAGTCACGTATGTTCAGGCTGCATCCACGTGGTTCCGAAACCTCCTGAAGGTTGATCTCAGGTCCCTGGTCAGCCTGGGCAGGTCAGACAAGAGCAGGGACACGGCCACCAGCACCAGTATAGCTATGGCTGCCCCACCCATGCTCTGAGAACTCACACGCCGGTCCTGCGCACTATGCAACTTCCTGTATCTGGCGGAAACTGTTGACGGGTCCACCTTGAGCTCCTCTTTCAGTCGGCTCACTTCCAGTTGGACTTTCTCACTGATGTCAGAGTTGCCTCCCCTTGTGCATCTGGTCTTGCAGGAGCAGACAGGCCTGGAGGATGACGTCACCGAGGAACCCGGAAGGGTTTTTTCTGCCAGCGTCTTTGGAGTGGTGGGGTGAGAAGACTGTGACGTGAGTGAAGCTGAAAGGTCACTTGAAGAAGGCAGCATTGACATCTCTGAAAGCCCGTATGTGTCTGTGATGGAATGAAAACTTGAAGAAACAGCCAAGCTCTCAAACGGTGTTGCTGTGTTAACTGGATTTGAATTGGGACTTGATTCTAAAGTAACCGTCGGATCTTCAAAATGTTCATAAGCTGACGAGTAGCTTTCTGGTTTCCAAGTAGTGCCAGATGGTGACGACGACGATGCAACGATGGGTGCTCCACTATCCCAAACAGTGCTGCTGGAGGCAGGAAGATATTCCGTGGGCTGCATCTGACTGTAGAGAATGCTCTCTGTGGTCTCCAGCTCAAGCGTGCTCAGCTCTTCAGACGTGCTGATCACGTCCTCTACGGACGCCGTTACCCAAACTGAGGATGACGCTGTCGATGACGTGCCCACGGGAATGGGGTTGAAGTTCATTCCCAGGGGATGGCAGGCCGTGGCACGCGAAGTGCTGCCCAGGGCGTAGGCCGCAAAGGTCTCCCCTGCAGTGGAGGCGAGGTGGACAAGCTGGAACGGTCCTACGGAGACAAGGCAGGCGTGGAACCTCTGTCCCCAGGGAGTCAGCACTGCAGGCAGGCACTGAGTCAAGTCCAGCGAGCCAGTCAGGTTGACAGTGGTCTCTTTTATCACCCATATGTCTGGAAAGTATCCACGGTCAACTGTTTCATGATAAAATTAGTTTTATTTAGGGAAGCAAGATGTTTATGAACAAAAGAGAGAAATCATAGCACCTTCCGTCATGCTGTCAAGGGAGTCGTCGTCGTCATGATCATCATCGTCGTCGCCGACATCGTTTTTGTCGTT
>JAWQFJ010017854.1:0-11857 GCA_034096865.1 Theodoxus fluviatilis
TCCAGTACAGCTCTTGAAGAACTCAGTCCACAGAATTCAACTGAAAATGATGCAGAGGTGGAAGGTGCAGTTGGAGGGACCGCCACTTTGAGTACAGCTCTAGAAGATCATGCAAGCATTTTGACGCAGTGCAGACAAGATGCACGTGAAGGACAAGAAAAAAGCCGTGCTGAAATGCTGCGAACAACAAGAGCCAAGCTGGTTCCACTGAAGGAAAACGACGGCGTGTTGGTTCCAGTCAGCGAGTTTGATCGTGGGCGCCTTGATTGCAGAAACGTGCCTGGGGTGGTCCTGAAGGTTCACAACGACATGTATCAAGTTGGCACCAAGCATGGCATCATAAACACTATGCTCTCCCGCAATCTAATTATCGAGGCCAATTTCCAAATTGTCACTGCTGACCAAGTGAAGGACACTGTCCTACCAATGAGAAGCATCGCTCAGCTTCATTCAAGGCATGGAGGTCAAGGGTTCAAAAAATGTTCTTGCAATGGGAAGTGCGATACAGCCAGATGCACTTGCAAGAAAGCAAGAAACCACTGCCATTCTCACTGCCACCCAAACAATTCATCTTGCAAGAATTAGAGCAAGTGAGCTCAGAAAATCGAGTTGAACTGGAACATCGTGGGTTTCCCTTTCTTGATTCCAGATCAAACTGGGATTCTGTAAAGGGTTTATTGGCACATCGTTCTGCCGTTTTGTTTCTTTTCTGTAACTTTATTATTCACGTTTGGAACTGGAACATTTTGTTTGATAATGGATTGAATGCGGATATATTTGTTCTCCTGTTTTCTCGTTTGGAGCATTCTGCAGTCGTAGTAAATTGTGAAGTTGTGGTTGATAATATGTTTTATTTATTCTTTTTTTGCCTTTTTCTCTTTTTTGCATAAAATAATCGTGTGAAATTTGTTTATTGGTGTCACAAACTGATTTACTCTTAAAATGCACAACCTGGGAATTGATTTGACACATTAGGCAAGGATTTTGCCTATTCTGTAGACATTTTTGCCTAAATTGTACAGCAGTCGTGCCTAAATCGAAACTTTGCCTAATTTCATGACTTAGGCTGCCTAATTGATGAAATAGGCAGCCTAAATCATGAAATTTCACAAATTAGGCAAAAGTCAACATTGATTTCACAGATTAGGCACAGCCATTGCCTATTTCGCGAATTAGGCAAGAGACTGCCTAATTCAAGAACTTAGGCAATTTCAGGATCTAGGCACGACATACGCATCGTCATCGTCGTCGACGTCGTTGTCACCATCATGACGGAATTGCAGAGCGAAGAGTTTCCATCGGTGAACACACAGTGACGTCACGCTACTTCGGGGCAAATTCTTTCGTGACGCATCCCACTGAAACAGACATTTGCGCTATGAAAATATCTACATGCACTAGTTACCAAGGCAACAGACAAACAAACCCACTCATCTCAGAGCAGCTGGCAGAGCGAGGATCGTACCGGAGTTTGCTTTTCAGTCAGGTGCAGAGCTAATGTCAGTTCATACAGACAAATTGTAGCTTCTCTACTTCAAGGTTACAAGATGTATCCAACGTTTGTCTTTCAACCGCCAAACCTATTCTCTGATCGTCTTGTTTCGGAAACTTCCTCTTGTTTAGATGGAGGGAAAAAGTATCCAGCGCTACTGCTTGTGCCTGGGGCCACCCTTGCTGACCATTCATGGGTGGAGACCTGTGTAAGTTGAGAACTTTTCTGCATGTGTCAGAGCATTTTGGAATAGTGCGGTTGTTTTTATGCGAGCGGTGGACCCACATCTTGCTAGGTCAATCTCGAATATGGACATGTTATTGACCTAGTTCTCAGTAGGTCTGTCCTGGGTCATTAAAAGCTCATTTTACATTGTGTGATCATCAAATTCTCGCTAGATTAAGCTCGATGCAGACTGTTGCAGAAAGTCAGATGAAGCGTTGCAGAAGAGCGAAGGAAATTGTGTGCATGAAGTCCCAGTGCGTACAAGTCTGCCAAGAGTGAGAGTGTATCAGAGTACATGACAGCGAACACATTTCTGTTTACGAGATGTGCAGGCTGCATGCAGTTGTCTGTCTGTGAAGTTGGATTAGGGAAAAAAGTATGAAAACCCGCTGCTGCAATCTAGTCACAACTTTCTGTTGAAAACTGGGATGATGTGGTGCATGGATGATATGCAAGGATTCCGTTACATAGCAACTGCAATAACAGACGTACAAATGAAAATCAATTGAATGAAATAATTTTCCCTGGCCAATGATGAGAAGTGGGAAGGAGAAAGAACTGAACAAGCGAGCTGTTCCAATGCTTTTGAAACCATACATGCAGACATTCCCAAAAGCCTGCAGCAGTAAGTGTGACACCCAACGCCCAGTTGGAAGAAACTTCACCATAGTTTCCACATGAAACAAGTAGACCTGTGATATGTGGGTGCATCCTGGACGAGACTCTCAAATGGACGCATAGTTTCACTGCTAACTCGGGAAATATGTAAATTTTATCAGCTACTAGTCTGAAAAATCTAGTTTCGTGGACAAAAGTATACCACCGCAAAAGTTTCCTTCGCAAGAGGTGAGCATTCAGTCAGTCCTACATATGAATCAACGGTAGCCAAAGTTGCCGATTTTCTGTGCCCCTCTTTCATCCACCCACCCACCCACCCATCCATCCATCCATCCATCCATCCATCCATCCATCCATCCATCCATCCATCCATCCATCCATCCATCCATCCATTCATCCATCCATCCATCCATCCATCCACTCATCCATCCATCCATCCATCCATCAATCTATCCATCCATCCATCCATCCATCCATCCATCCATCCATCCGTCGATCCATCATCCATCCGTTCATACATTCATCCATCTATTTATCCATCTATCATTCATTTGTCCATCCATCCATCCATCTATCATTCATCCTTCCTTCCATTCATTTCCATCCATCCTTCCCTCCATCCATCCACCCACCCATCCATCCACACTTCCATCCATCCATCCTCCATCCATCCATCCTCCTCCATCAATCCATTCGTCCATCCATCCATCCATCATTCATCCATCCATCCATCCATCATCTATCCATCTGTCCATCCATCCTTCCCCCAGCCATCCTTCCTACCTTCCATGTATCCATCCATCCATTTATTATTCCACTCACCCACCCATCCATCCATTCATCATCTATCCTTCCTTCCATCCTACACTCACCATCCATTCATCCATCCATCTACTATTCATCATGCAGTTGTTCAACAGACAAAACACAACGGTAGACTGTCAGAAAAGCCATTGCCACAGCCCAGCACCACCTCACCTTTACTTTCATGGCAACGCTTTACATCCAGGGCAACGCTATACTTCCATGGCAAACGCTATACTTCCATGACAACGTTTTACTTCCATGGCAACGCTATAATTCCACGGCAACGCTTTATTTCAATGGCAACTCTTTACTTCCAGGGCAACCTCAGCTTTACTTTCATGGCAACGCTTTACATCCAGGGCAACGCTATACTTCCATGGCAAACGCTATACTTCCATGACAACGTTTTACTTCCATGGCAACGCTATAATTCCACGGCAACGCTTTATTTCAATGGCAACACTTTACTTCCAGGGCAACGCTTTATTTCCATGGTAACTTTATACTTCCATGGCAACGCTATACTTCCATGGTAACGCTATACTTCCATGGCAACGCTATACTTCCATGGCAACGCTATACTTCCATGGCAACGCCTCACTTCCAAGGCAGCAGGCAGACTTGCCTTCCAGTGACGCGTTGCGAAGGACGACCTCCTGGAGGCCCGTCGCCATTGAAGAAGACTGGAAAATTACGTCACAGAGCCAGTCCATGACGTCACAGCACGAGTCGGGGCGCACGAGTAGCTCCAGGCTGGAGCTGTTGGCCGGAAGCAAGGACCCCCGGGCCACTGCGCGTGCCCTATAACCCGCGTCAAGGACAGTTGGCTTCAGTGCCGGGAATCCTGGACCGCTCACAGATCGAAGCGCTGCCACAGGCACAGGTGTGCTGAAGAGAAAGTGCGCAGAAAGAGTGCACAGCAGAGTGCTAATAACCAGTTGTATCAGAATTAGAAAAGGTAATTGTACAAGGCGCTCTGTACATATCTCCCAGTGGTTTTGATTCCAAATGTTTTCCATCTTTGAGGCTCTTTGCGGATTTCGTGTCTGTCTGTGTCTGTGAGTCTGCATGTGTGCACACATACACACGTACTTAAATAAACACATATGCATAAACACTCACATATGTAAAACACACGTATGCTTAAAAACAAACACAGACAGATGCGCACACATTTATGCACACACTCAGACACACAAACATCCACCGCCATACGCACGCTCACGCAGAGATATACACAATATACACACAAACACCCACTTGTTGTGTCGGCCAGTGGAAATGACGTAGCTTAAGATACCGGCAGGAGGGTCCTTCGCCCGCAGGCTGCACGTAACAGTTACGAATTCTGTAAGGTCAAGGACGACGGGGTCAGGGCTGGCTGTCAGGGACACCCACGTGTCCTGTTGAGTTGGGGTCAGCGGCCTGGCCACTGAAGAGAAGAGAGACTGCTGCTGCAAGAGATTTCGCTATGCAAAGTTCACAGCGCCACTGTCCCCTTCCCACTCATGACCTTGACAGTATTCTGCCCTGTCTTCCCACCGCTGTCAACGTCGGCCTTGCGTTTCTTGGCTACAAACTCCTCCACAGATCATCTACGCTCTTGTGTCTTCGGCACGGAACTCCCTCCACATGCAAGACTCCCAGGTTAAAACAATTGTATGAAGACGTCTCAGACTCTCATCGTGAATCCCTTTCGCTTCCGGACATGTTGTCACGGCGAAATTTGCAAGACACTTTATGAAAAACAGTTGCAAACACATATGAAACTTAAATTTCTTCAGGCAAGTGAACCATGGTGGTAGCCGGGGTGGCGTGTGACATGCCTCGGGCAGGCAGGGAGTATAGAGACGTGTGCTTGTCTCTCTCCCTTCACTCCCTCCAAGTGTGACATGCCTCGGGCAGGCAGGGAGTATAGAGACGTGTGCTTGTCTCTCTCCCTTCACTCCCTCCAAGGGGTCAGCAGGCAGGGAGTATAGAGACAGTGTGCTTGTCTCTCTCCCTTCACTCCCTCCAAGGGGTCAGCAGGCAGGGAGTATAGAGACAGTGTGCTTGTCTCTCTCCCTTCACTCCCTCCAAGTGTGACATGCCTCGGGCAGGCAGGGAGTATAGAGACGTGTGCTTGTCTCTCTCCCTTCACTCCCTCCAAGTGTGACATGCCTCGGGCAGGCAGGGAGTATAGAGACGGTGTGCTTGTCTCTCTCCCTTCACTCCCTCCAAGTGTGACATGCCTCGGGCAGGCAGGGAGTATAGAGACGTGTGCTTGTCTCTCTCCCTTCACTCCCTCCAAGTGTGACATGCCTCGGGCAGGCAGGGAGTATAGAGACGGTGTGCTTGTCTCTCTCCCTTCACTCCCTCCAAGTGTGACATGCCTCGGGCAGGCAGGGAGTATAGAGACGGTGTGCTTGTCTCTCTCCCTTCACTCCCTCCAAGTGTGACATGCCTCGGGCAGGCAGGGAGTATAGAGACGGTGTGCTTGTCTCTCTCCCTTCACTCCCTCCAAGTGTGACATGCCTCGGGCAGGCAGGGAGTATAGAGACGGTGTGCTTGTCTCTCTCCCTTCACTCCCTCCAAGTGTGACATGCCTCGGGCAGGCAGGGAGTATAGAGACAGTGTGCTTGTCTCTCTCCCTTCACTCCCTCCAAGTGTGACATGCCTCGGGCAGGCAGGGAGTATAGAGACAGTGTGCTTGTCTCTCTCCCTTCACTCCCTCCAAGTGTGACATGCCTCGGGCAGGCAGGGAGTATAGAGACAGTGTGCTTGTCTCTCTCCCTTCACTCCCTCCAAGTGTGACATGCCTCGGGCAGGCAGGGAGTATAGAGACGTGTGCTTGTCTCTCTCCCTTCACTCCCTCCAAGTGTGACATGCCTCGGGCAGGCAGGGAGTATAGAGACGTGTGCTTGTCTCTCTCCCTTCACTCCCTCCAAGTGTGACATGCCTCGGGCAGGCAGGGAGTATAGAGACGTGTGCTTGTCTCTCTCCCTTCACTCCCTCCAAGTGTGACATGCCTCGGGCAGGCAGGGAGTATAGAGACAGTGTGCTTGTCTCTCTCCCTTCACTCCCTCCAAGTGTGACATGCCTCGGGCAGGCAGGGAGTATAGAGACGTGTGCTTGTCTCTCTCCCTTCACTCCCTCCAAGTGTGACATGCCTCGGGCAGGCAGGGAGTATAGAGACGGTGTGCTTGTCTCTCTCCCTTCACTCCCTCCAAGTGTGACATGCCTCGGGCAGGCAGGGAGTATAGAGACGGTGTGCTTGTCTCTCTCCCTTCACTCCCTCCAAGTGTGACATGCCTCGGGCAGGCAGGGAGTATAGAGACGGTGTGCTTGTCTCTCTCCCTTCACTCCCTCCAAGTGTGACATGCCTCGGGCAGGCAGGGAGTATAGAGACGGTGTGCTTGTCTCTCTCCCTTCACTCCCTCCAAGTGTGACATGCCTCGGGCAGGCAGGGAGTATAGAGACGGTGTGCTTGTCTCTCTCCCTTCACTCCCTCCAAGTGTGACATGCCTCGGGCAGGCAGGGAGTATAGAGACGGTGTGCTTGTCTCTCTCCCTTCACTCCCTCCAAGTGTGACATGCCTCGGGCAGGCAGGGAGTATAGAGACGGTGTGCTTGTCTCTCTCCCTTCACTCCCTCCAAGTGTGACATGCCTCGGGCAGGCAGGGAGTATAGAGACGGTGTGCTTGTCTCTCTCCCTTCACTCCCTCCAAGTGTGACATGCCTCGGGCAGGCAGGGAGTATAGAGACGGTGTGCTTGTCTCTCTCCCTTCACTCCCTCCAAGTGTGACATGCCTCGGGCAGGCAGGGAGTATAGAGACGGTGTGCTTGTCTCTCTCCCTTCACTCCCTCCAAGTGTGACATGCCTCGGGCAGGCAGGGAGTATAGAGACGGTGTGCTTGTCTCTCTCCCTTCACTCCCTCCAAGTGTGACATGCCTCGGGCAGGCAGGGAGTATAGAGACAGTGTGCTTGTCTCTCTCCCTTCACTCCCTCCAAGTGTGACATGCCTCGGGCAGGCAGGGAGTATAGAGACGGTGTGCTTGTCTCTCTCCCTTCACTCCCTCCAAGTGTGACATGCCTCGGGCAGGCAGGGAGTATAGAGACGGTGTGCTTGTCTCTCTCCCTTCACTCCCTCCAAGTGTGACATGCCTCGGGCAGGCAGGGAGTATAGAGACGTGTGCTTGTCTCTCTCCCTTCACTCCCTCCAAGGGGTCAGCAGGCAGGGAGTATAGAGACGTGTGCTTGTCTCTCTCCCTTCACTCCCTCCAAGTGTGACATGCCTCGGGCAGGCAGGGAGTATAGAGACGTGTGCTTGTCTCTCTCCCTTCACTCCCTCCAAGTGTGACATGCCTCGGGCAGGCAGGGAGTATAGAGACGGTGTGCTTGTCTCTCTCCCTTCACTCCCTCCAAGGGGTCAGCAGGCAGGGAGTATAGAGACGGTGTGCTTGTCTCTCTCCCTTCACTCCCTCCAAGGGGTCAGCAGGCAGGGAGTATAGAGACGGTGTGCTTGTCTCTCTCCCTTCACTCCCTCCAAGTGTGACATGCCTCGGGCAGGCAGGGAGTATAGAGACGGTGTGCTTGTCTCTCTCCCTTCACTCCCTTCAAGTGTGACATGCCTCGGGCAGGCAGGGGGTATAGAGACGGTGTGCTTGTCTCTCTCCCTTCACTCCCTCCAAGGGGTCCGCAGACAAGAAAGGCGTGATAGCACATTTCTCCGTCTTTATTCTTAGCAACAGTGCAGTACATGACCACCGCCTGCTGGGCTGACCTCTCCGTCGCCCTCTGTGGCCTCTGCACTGCTCTGGCTTTATATAGCCACTACGCGGACCTCAGCGAGAGCAGACGAAATTTCTAACTCAAAATTTGGACCTGTGATTCCCAGTGGAAGCGAATTGTGCTAACATAACAGCTTCTAACAACAATTTGAGGCTTAAATCAACAGTCCCATATGACAAACTTCACTCCGTTGGAAAGCGCGTTAGTCAAAGCACACTCTGCGCCAATGAATGAATTCCAAAAGTGGTTCGTATACAAATGAATGGCAAGTGAAGTATTTATGGCGCCAATTAAATCAGGTATATATATATATATATATAAGGCATACAAATCTATGATACTCATCCTAAATCATGCCATGTGTCTCTAAAAACCTCATGCAGATTATAAAGGTATTGCTCAGTTCCATACTATGCTTTAAAAAGTCTGTCGGGAAAAAATGCTTCTGTTCATTACTCAAAATTTCCAGTCAGGATAGAACTGACTGATAAGTTTCTCTCTGATGCTTCTTGTAACACTGACTCTTCAAAAACAAACATGCCAACACATTTTTACAATAACACTTTTAGCATCGTCTTTACTTTTGACAGCCAAACTCTATCATTATTACATGATCTCACAAACCGTATTATATAGAGTAATTTATTTTCATCCATTTGACTATTTTTCACCCAGTAATTCATTTGTCGCAGCTTTGCATTGACAGATAGAGGAAATCACCCTGTGATTCTGTAAACAATATCCTTGGAAGTACGTGAAGAAACAGTCTAAGATTCATTGAGGGCAAATATATGAAATCTTTCTCAGTGTGAAATTAATCCAGACCTAAGTTCCCTGCCTCATACAGAAACAGGTTATTTCTGAGCATCAAACATATTAGAAATTCACATTAGATTGGCATGTGATCATTTTCTCAATGACTTTGAAGTAATAGAGCAACATTTGCTCTACAAGCCAAATCGGTGTGCGTTAAATTGGAACTCAATTTTGTTGATAACGTGTCACCCAAATACTAAGTCTTGTAATCGCTATCTCGAGCTGAACATCGTTAAGATGCTGCTTCTCATGTTTAGCCAGATGTCCATCCAGTCTACAGACCACGACCGAGAGAGAAGGAGAGAGAGAGAGAGAGAGAGAGAGAGAGAGAGAGAGAGATGGAGAGAGAGAGAGAGAGAGAGAGAGAGAGAGAGAGAGAGAGAGAGAGAGAGAGAGGGGGGGGGCAACAGGTCGTTGCTTATGTTGCAACTTATCTCCTTCGTAAATATTGTCGATACGGGGGTTCTCCTAGCTTTCGCCGGAAAGTCGAAGTCCAAAATCCGGTGGTCGTTTTCGAAAAACCGTCCCTGCGTTCAAGACGACCTACCGTTCGCCGAGCGGTAGGCGAGCCCCAAATGTGCACTTTTGAACGACTCGTCATGACAGAACGGTAGCCAAGTTGGCTTCCGCGATGAATTCTCATCGTCGCGGATTGCGCTTCTCAACCAAAATGAGTAAACCAGCAGCTGCAGACTACTCGTTCCTTGTGGAAGCTGATAAAATACGTTAAGCTGCAGCTGTGCATGAAGGCTCGGCATCGCTCGAATCGAAATTTATGTCAAAACGACAGTGCTGACTTGGTGTAAGCAAGAATTTATCGATGCTCACATCAAGGGAGGTTACACAACAAACTAAGGGCTAATGTAAGATATAAGAGTTGGCTCCCTTGAAATTTTGTAGACCTTTCGTAGAAATGTTTGCTCACATCTTGCTCGGTAATTATTCCAGAGCAGTTAATCTTTAAAAAAAGAAAAGAACACTATCAGCCTAACTTCTTGTAACGTCTCGCATAGGCTGGGTAATAATCACAGGTCGAAATGCGTGCCACAGCGCATATTTGTGATGGCGACTTTCTTCCTTTCCCCGAAGGCAGCCATTTTGGTTATACAGGCGCAACGTCGCCGCGGCGCGGTATCTACCGGTCGATACCGGTAGCCGTACCAAGTCTGTATGCCTTTTTTGGAACGTACCACTTTATTGGTGCACTGGTTGATTCACGGCGACAGTCAGTACTCAGCATTCCCATGGTGCACTCCGCTCTCGGGCTCGATCCCAAGAGACACAATCGCTGGTGTCCGCGCTCTCACACGTCTTTAAGTGCCTTTAAGTGTCTTTTGTGGCGCTCTCACTTGTCACTCACGCTCGCACGCAGCCCTGCTGATACATTATCTAGAATTTTCCAGAATAAAGGAAAGCAGAATAGACCGTCTGTATCTGCAGGAGGAGACGCCACGCCACACATCAAAGTTCAAAGGCCATCCGCCCAGACTACATCACAGACTTGTGGAGAGGAATGGCGTAGAGGCTGTAAGCTGCCATGATGCTGTAGTGCATTTCAGCACTTTCACATCACCTACTTTTCCTTCGTTTACATTTGTGAGTATACTGTTCACATTTGAAAGCCTCATCAAATGTCGAAACATGTTGACACCGGCCTATTCCTAGGCAGATCCATTCTAGTCCACTAGAGACTTCGCCTGCCGGGTTTACAGAATGAGGCAGATCCTTGCTTTCCTCGCATTCATGCAATGTGCGTCAGATCATTCCTTGTGACAGAGGGTGGAGCAGGCAGTAGGCTTGACTTGTGAACGTTCTCATGGACATTTTCTTTACGAGGCCTGGTCTGATCGATAGAGAAACCATTTTAGTAAACTATAGATTTCGCCTACCGGCGAAGTATCTCTAGCACTGTTGACATCACGTGATGGAAGGTTTTCGGCCAATTTATGCAAACAGAGGTCACACGAGAGGCTTGTGGGATAGCCGATGTGCTCCCTGACATACGCCGTTAAAGTAGTTCTAAGACTATTTCGCACAAAACTCTTAACTTACTCTTGTTGAGACAACAAACAAGCGTTTATTCGATACAATAAAATGTTTGTGTTGAAATGGAAACAAGTTTTGACATCTGAATGATTTCTGTAAAAAGTGGAGAGAAAAATAGTATCAGAACGAACTATTTTTGGCGCAAGGCTGTAATGCGAAAGGTCAAGCCTATTGCGCATTCATTGCGAACTGTGCCAGAGTCACTACTGACTCGGGTTTACAGAATGTAGAGAAACAGGACAGGAAAGGCAAGAACATTTACGTTCCATGACATGTTTTATGTCCTAGCAAACATCTGCACATTCAACTGTTTGTTCACAGTACAGAACTCTTGAACGCTGCTCAAAGAACATGATAGCTTTGTCCCTTTCAACTTACCCATGATGCACGTAGATACCACGGCAAAAGTGCAACAGGAAACATAGTCCATAGCGATACCAAGACAGCAGATTTTCATAAAACTTTCATTCCATTGATTCAAGCAAATTCTTACGTAATTCTGAGTGACGTCACTTCATCAGGATCTCGCAAATAGCTTATTTAATAAGAATGTTAAAACAAAAAGCTACGTGCAATAAAACTCCCTGACTTCGGCAATATGAAAACCCATAATTTGAATCACTACTAGTGCCCATCACTTTCAAAGCAGTTCTCTCCAGTTGCACATGCAGCGTACAGATTTTCTGCTCCTTGCAGACTGCCGCCAAAAGTCACGAGGGTCACTTCCTCCTGGTCTCCTTTGCTGAAAACTGCTAACGAACGACACACTCACCTCACCCAAAGACACTGGCTGCTCTCGATTTAACCGCAGGAATCAGCCGGCGGCGGTTCGCCGCCACGTGACCGGCGGTCGTGCCAATCGAGCGCATTCGGCTGACCAACATGGCGGCACAATTGTGGTGTTTAGAAGATTTACTAGACAGCGGTAGCGATGATGAGGAAATGTGCTGTCTTCTTGGTTTATGGTAAGGTTTGAGGTTATTGTGTAAATTGAACAATTTCATTACCACTACCTATGCCCTGATAAGTGACTCCTGAGCCTAGTGCAGTCAAAGACCCTATATACACTAAGACCACGCACTC
>JAWQFJ010017855.1:0-14219 GCA_034096865.1 Theodoxus fluviatilis
GATGATAATAGTGATGATGACGACGTCGGCCATGGCAACGAGGACGACCACAACGACAACAGGAGTGGTGGAGATGATGGTGATGGTGTTGGTGATGATGATATGCCAAATGAAAAGCTATATGACAAAGAATGATGTGAATGATGATTTGATTACTCATTACACAACACACGCCTGTCTTGGGTAAGAAATTAAAGAGAAAATTTGATTTAAAAAAGCAAGAACATCCACATGGAACATCTGTTTTTGTCATCACCAGGAAGTTTATTTTAGTGTCTTCTTGGACAAATATGACAGTACATGAGAAAATAAGCTAAAGTTGGAAAAAGGAGAAAATAATAATAACAACAACAACAACAATAATAATAATAATAATAATAATAATAATAATAATAATAATAATAATAATAATAATAATAGGCAATTTCATGGCGTTTACAATCCAAAGAATCAACACTCATACAACCACTGAACACCACATTCCCACAAAAACTCACACACTACACACATAAACAAAACAAAAACTAAAGTCCAATAGAACAAACTATACAATATACACAGCACTTGCAGGCAAGGTCAAGTAAGGCGAAGCAGCTCAGCGGGAAAGGCGGATCGGAAGAGGTGGGTCTTTAGAGCACTTTTGTCAGAATGACGGACTGAGAGAGGGAGACTATTCCAGGTTACAGGTCCAATATAGGAGAAGGCACGCTGTCCTTGAGTTTTCTTGTTACGGCGGGGGACCTTAAGTATTCTAGAGTCAGCAGCTGAGCGTAGAGATATGGAGGGCGTGTAGACTGTAAGAGTTTCTGTAAGAGCATGTGGTGCGGTGATGTTAATGGCCTTGAAGCACACAGTAGCAAGTTTATAATCTATTTGCAGTAAAGATCAACAGAGCAATTACGTAACAAACTTCGCTGATGACTTTTCTCAGTGTTCGCTTAAAAACTGTTTTGCCGACTGTAGCCTGTTTTTAATGCACAGCACACATGTTTCCGTCTAGGAATCTTTCTAACTTCATGCATAAAAAGCAGGAACACGAAATTGCGTTGTCAGTCTCGTACATTACTACAGAACCAGTGTAGGGGCATTCAGTGGACACTCACTGGCAAACTGGAAGACTTGGACTTCGCAGATGACATCGGCCTCCTGTCACACACCCATGGGCACATGCAAGCAAAGACGGAGAGGCTGCACGACATTGCCAAGACAACAGGACTGGAGATCAACGTCCCCAAGACCAAGAGCCTCCGAGTGAACGCCTCCAGGGAAGCTCCCATCACCATTGATGGTCAAGCCATAGAGGACGTCGACCGCTTCACGTACCTGGGCAGCGTGGTCAGCAAGACTGGAGGGACAGATGAAGACGTGAGAGCCAGGATAGGCAAAGCACGACACGCCTTCGTCACCCTGAAACCAGTGTGGAGAAATGAGAGCCTCAGCCGTCACACCAAACTGAGGATCTTCAACACAAATGTTAAATCTGTGCTGCTCTACGGATCTGAAACCTGGAGACATACCAAGAGCATCGGCCACAAGCTGCAAGTCTTCATCAACACCTGCCTCCGCCAGATCCTGCGTATCAGATGGCCAGAAAGAATCTCCAACAAAGAACTCTGGCAACGTACCAGGCAGGAGTCGATCGTCAACGCCATCCAAAGAAGGAAATGGAAGTGGATTGGGCACACCCTGCGCAGAAACGATGCCTGCATTCCACGCCACGCCTTGGACTGGAACCCTCAGGGTAAACGGAAGCGTGGTCGACCAGCACTGACCTGGAAAAGAACCCTACAGGCAGAGCTGAGGACAGTCCGGATGACATGGGGAGAGGCAAAGAGGGCAGCCCAAGACCGACAGAGGTGGAGACTTGCAGTGAAGGCCCTATGCTCCGACCGGAGCGAAGAGGACTAAGTCAAGTAAGTCAAGTGTAGGTTTTCTTTTTAGTTGAAAGAAAGGACAGATATTAAATGCATTTGGCTAAAACGGCCCCACGCAATCCAAGCCATGCGAATCTGAAAAAAAACCACGAAACACACCAAAGAAAGCTTTGGCCATGTCATCTTTCTGGAAAGGTCCTGTGTGCACAAGCTGTGATTCATGGCTTGAGCTGTGTCCCCACATTTTAAGAGCCACCCTAACGTTTGCAAGAGTGATCTTTGATCAGCTATATAAAAAGGAAAAGTACCACCACCAGAGTAATTTTCGGCTGGAGGCGCTCGATTCCCCCATCATCATCTGGAATCCCATGCTGTTGGGCTTTCGGGGCCTGCTCCATAAACTCAGCCAAGGGAGGCCCCAAGCAGCCTAAGTGACTAGTAAGGGGTATCGGGACAGGATCAGATCATTTAGAACTGGAAGATCTCGAGTCCAACCCATCCGTAACAACAAACTGGTTGCTATACCTAGTATTCCACCCCGAGAAACATCACTACATGCATCCATCGATGGAACACACAAATCAACATCTAGCCCTCTCACACCAGTCTTCTGGCAAGGTAACAGAAACACTGTTGACAGAAACCGCCCAACAAATGACGTCAATTACGGTCTACATAAGATCATCCATTTCGACTACCGGTATTGCATTGCAGTTTTGATATAAACACCTGCTTGTGCCATTGCTACTGGTTCTGCCACTTCTTTCTTTTCTCTTCCGGTCTATCGTCCTCCTTCCCAGCATCCTGTGGGTTGAGGGTCAGAATAAACTCGCCGCGTCTCCCTATGCGATTCGTAAGAGGCGAATAACTAGGGACATAGTGACTTGATTTGCGCTTACTCTAACCTAGTCTATTGATTTTCGTGCTTAATGGCTTTACAAAGACTATAAAGGCTGATAGGCCGTAAAACTTCCTCCCTTTCATTCATCCATCCATCCATCCATCCATCCATCCATCCATCCATGCATCCATCCATCCATCCATGCATCCATCCATCCATCCATCCATCCATCCACCCGCCCATCCATCCACCCACCCATCCACCCACCCATCCATCCATCCATCCATCCATCCATCCATCCATCCATCCATCCATCCATCCATCCATCCATCCATCCATCCATCCATCCATCCATCCATCCATCCATCCATCCATCCATCCATCCATCCATCCATCCATCCATCCATCCACCCACCCATCCATCCATCCATCCATCCATCCATCCATCCATCCATTTGCCCATCCTCCTCCTATTCCTCCTCGTTGTGCTGTTTCTCTTCCCCTCTTAGCCTCTATTTCCTTCTTCTACTGTCGCTGCGACTACTGCTACTGCTTTGTTTCATTCGAGTAAACAGGCAATAGCTGGACTCTACTCAAATGCAAAAATTTTGTGCAGTCTCAGTTACGTAGCTATTTAAACCTAAAACTCGGGCATTTTGCATTGCATCCTTGACATGAACGTGACTTTTCCACATTTCCTTTTGACAGGAAACTACTATGTAACAGCAGTGTCTGCCATTCGTGAAACAGCAGGCTAACGAGCAAAAGAAAATGCTTACGAAATGGAAACTCTTCGCTCTCCTCCTGTGCGTCTCGCCGTCTCAGAGTCAATTTATTTCTACTGGGCCTGGTTTCTCCAGTCCGCCCGTATTTTCGGTGCAATCCATGCCACTAAGCTATCCCTTTTTTAAGGTCGACATCTCCATTATTGATATCCACGCTGCATGCAGAAGTGGATGGCTGGGAATTTTTTAGCCCAAAAGCAGTGTCCTCAACGGTCCTGACTGACAATGTCAGTAATGCCCACACATTAAAGTTATCAATATGAAGATACACCAATCGTCCTTACCTTACCAGTTGCTTCAAACATGGAGTCTCCAAATCGCATAAATAATACTTTCTCCTGCAGAAAAAGCTTTCCTGCTTTCATGATGGCTTGTTGTCTGAGGAACATTCGTTCCAAAGGCTTTTCGCTGACTGGAGCTGGAGTGGAAGGCACCTGGGCTTGTTCCACATCGGTCTGACTTAGTCGATCATCTGAAGGAAGCTGACCGTGCACTGTGTTTTGCACGGTTTGCGGAAGTCTCCCGTCATTGGACTGCTGTTGAGCAGAGTTAATTTGCGGGTTTCCAATGGCAACATAGACAGGCAGATGGGAGGCTGCTGGGCCCAAACCCGCCTGGGATGGCTGATGCTGAGGGTGCAGAATGACAGGGACCACTACAGGCTGACTGTTCGGTGCCTCAGGAGGCTGCGTGATGACTGATGAGGAAAGGCTGAGCTATCATGTCTGGATGACTCATTGGCACTGGAAGTTGCTGGCATCCCGAGTAATCCAGCATGGCTGGTTGGTGAACGTTCGGTACTTGTAAGGCGACATGGTGCTGGGGTAGCTGATCGACGTAAAATGCTTCTTGTAGAGGGACGACCTGGAAGCCTGAGGATTGGTTGGCGACAAATCGTTGGTCAGTATAAGAGTAAAACACCTCGTTAGCCTCTTCTGCTGCTCGGGGCCGCTCTTCGCTGCACTGCTGGAGTAGACCCCTAAAGCCCAGCATTTGGTAATATCAGTTGATGAAGGGGCATCGGGCAACTTAAGTCTACTGCTGTACTCAAACTTGTTTGAATGCTACTTGTGCATCGTCTTTTCCTGGTGATTCAAAACATAACAGTGAATTGCAACACGTAGAATCATGCAGACTTCGGGAAATGCATTTGGCAACAGTTACTCATTGTGAGGTTTCCTTCTCTCATCTGCTGTTTCAGACAAACTTTTTCCTCTGTCCCCTTCTTCTTGGAGACTCGACGCCACCTCGAGCCGCAACTGTTCCAGAGAGTGCCGTACTCGAATACCTAAAGCCGGCTACCTGTAGAGTCTTAGAGGAGAAAGGTTCCACAATCTGCAAGTGTGTGCCTGGCAGCTGCAATGCTGTCCACATTCGAACTCGCCTCTGCCCTTTAATACACTTTCCTTATGCACCTGGGAAGTCGCCAACCATGGACGCACTGACTGCACCAAGTGAATCTATTGATCAAACGCCGACGGGGAGTGGTCTGGGTTCACATCTGACGCCACAGCAGATGCTATTGGTCCTATTAGAAATGCTGTCTGGTCGGAATCCCATGTCCAGTGTAGGCTCCACTCTAAGTGCCAGCCTCCCATCATCACTGTTGTCAACAATCCTTCATCAGCATTCAACGGAATCGTCTTAGCAATGGCTCCATTCCCACTTGCTTCAGCTCTTGAATAGTTTTACTCCACAGCAGTATGCATCTGTAATTTCTGCACTAACGGCGGTAAGGCACCCACACCATTCACTAGGTTTCCCTACTCAGCCAAACTCAGAGATGAATCCGCTATTGCCAGGAACGCTTTTCCCTCAACAGTCTCTTTCACTTATGATTCAACAGCTATTGGGACTGACTCCACAACAACTAGCATCACTATCTTCTCAACAACTGGCGGGACTAACTCCACAGTAGCTGGCATTGTTGACATCGCAACAGCTAGCTGGACTAACTCCACAGCAGATGGCATCCTTGACTCCACAACAGTTGTCAGGTCTGAGTCCGCAACATTGGGCAAGTCTTACCCCACAGCAATTGGCTGCCATCTCTCAACAACAAGGCACCACGACAACTCCATATCTTCCACATTTTTAAAAACCACAATGGCTCTCGCATCAGCGTCTTGCTGCCTTTTCCCCACAACAAATTGCAGCACTGAATCCTCTTCTTCCCATGTGGCTGCAACTCCAAGCATCAGCAGGACCCACTCCTGAGCAGTTAGCAACAATATCACCACAACAGATAAGTCGACTCACGCCCGCCCAGTTAGCGATCCTGACACCACAGCAGCTGGCATCCTTGACTCTTGAACAACTTTCCGGATTACCCCCATGCAGCTTGTAGGTTTGACTCCCCAACAAGTCGGGGCCCTCTCCCCACAGCAACTGTCTGCATTGATACTAGGGCCGTCTGCAACTTTGTTTGGGAATCTACCACACTAATCTACAACATAGATGCCGGAACATGTGACTTCACCGCAGCCATCTACAGCACAGCCCGCTGAATATACAACCAGAGAAGCGTCCCCTTTGACTACGGAACAAATTGCAAATCTTACACCGGAAGAAATTGGGACACTTACCCCCGATGAGATCTTTAGGTTAACACCGGATCAAATCGGAGGGCTAAGCCCCGAGCAATTACCAGGGTTGACACCCTATCAGATCGGACTCCTCTCTCTTGAACAGGTGCGAGCACTACCTCCCGTAGGTTTTGGCTTGTGGTCACCTGGACAACTGGCAGGATTGAATGCCTTGCAGTTGGGTTCGCTGTATCAGGCACAGCTGGAAGCAATTCTTCCCCAGGAACCGAGTGGTCTTACTCCAGATCACCTTGCAGGACTCACACCAGAGCAGATCTCAAATCTGACACAGTTGCAGCTGGCAGATTTAACTCCTGAACAACTGGGTGATTTTGATCTGGCTCAACTTTCAGGTCTCACTCCCTCTCAAATCAATAGCCTGGCCCTCGAGCATATAGAGGGGTTGACTCCAATCCAATGTAAGGTTTAACCATTCCTCAATTTCAAGCGTTGACTCCACAGCAATGTGGGGGGTTGAGTTCCCCTCAGCTGCAGGCACTAAGTCCACAGCATTTAGGATATCTGACTTTGCCACAGATTCAGAATCTCTCTCCCCTGCAAATTGCAGAACTAAGTATCACACAGATCGGTGGATTGTTACCAGAGCACCTCGCTGCATTGTCACCTTTGCAGCTGGGAAGACTGAAACCAACACAGCTCTCAGGACTGGCATCTCTTCAGCTTCAAGGGCTATCTCCAGGGCAGTTGGGAGCACTAACTCTTGACCAGTTGAGGAGATTGACTCTTGAGCATTTGGGAAGTCTGTCTTTGGAGCAACTTTCATGCCTTACAGCTGCACAACTTGCAGGATTTAGTTTAGAACAACTGGGGGAGCTTACCCCACTTCAGGTAGCAGGTTTTTCTTCTTCACAACTCAGTCAACTGACTGCAGATCAACGCGCGATTCTGGAGTCCCAACTGCCAACTACCTTGACTTCTCAGCAGTTGGCAAAAATGACGCCTCAGCAACTGAATGGACTTACTCCGCTTCAGCTGGCAGGACGGACGCCAGAACAGTTGGCAAGCCTCACTCCAGAGCAGTTTGGAGGTCTTTCTCCCCTGCAGCTGGGATCCCTCAGTCTTCTTCAAATAAGTGGCCTCACTCCTCGGCTGCTTGCATCTCTTACTCCAGAACAGCAAGGAGGGCTCAGGCCTTTCCAGCGCGGCGGACTCACAACGCCACAGCTCGAGGGATTTCCTTCTACAATAATGGGACGGGTGACACCAGAACAACTTGCAGGAGTTAAGCCTTCTCAGCTGGGGTTACTATCCCCGTCGACGATTGCTGCTTTGCCTCCTCAGCTTCTAGTCAACCTTAGTTTATTCCAATTGTCAGGACTGACTCCTGCGCAAATTGGGAATCTTAGTCCATTTTGGGAAGCCTGTCTCCTGAACAGCTAGGCGCACTAAGCCTTCTTCAGTTCCGAGGCCTGACCCCGTTGCAACTTTCAATACTCACTCCTTCGCAGTTAGATGGGATAAGGCGCAAACATTGTGAAGGACTCACGTTTAGTCAAGTCAGTGGACTGAACCCTCAACAATGCGCGGACTTCAGTTTAAAACAATTGTCTGGTCTGAGCCCTCACCATTTGGAAAGATATTCCTTGCCCCAGCTACAAGCTCTTCGGCCTTTGCAGCTGGGATCCCTTCTGTCCAGACAGATGTACAGGCTTTTACCGCGTCAGTGGGGTTCCCTCAGTCGTCTGCAGCTAGAAGGACTTACTCTAAATCAGTGTGGAACCCTCTTTCCCCAGCGATTGAGAGGACCGTCTCCTTTGCAGCTAGGATATTTCAAACCACTGCTGTTGGGAGCATTGGAACCTCGACAAGCGGCTTGCCTGTCATCAAATCAACTGTCTGGATTGTCTCCGCTGCAGCTGAGCATCATTGAACCACTACGGCAGTGGGGAATGGTTCCAGACTCTTCAAAAGTCGTAGTAGTCGGGGGTCGGGCATGTAGAGGTACGAATGGACCAGAAACGAACGATGAATGCGTAAACGCACAAGGGAAAGCATAAATCAATATATTTTGTTTTTTGAAGTATCTGACTGTTATGTATCTGGTTGGGTGGAGGTGTTCAATTGAGGTAGTACAAGTCATTGCTTGTTCGATAAAGAAAATCTCTAGTATTTTCATACTTCAGGTTGACATGTAATACTCGTATACTTCATAACAATGCAGGGTATATACAGCTATGCTATCTTTTCACGTAAGGCTCACGCAATGTGAAATGCGACTTCAAACGATGAGTTGCTCCTTTGGACATGTTTTCTCTCTCCAGAAATCGATCTTCTGAGCTGTGAGTTCACCAACGGAATCTGCAATGAATAGCTGCAGCACCAGTGGCAATGGAAAAACGGATTGACTGTCCCCATTGGCAAAGGTCCCAAAGCTGACAGATTCCGTGAGCGATCTCTCTATCGACAGGACTCTCTCGAGTGTCTTGTAGCGCTTACTCGAAGGGTATGGTAGATCTCCCTCCGTCTTTGTCAAAGATAGCCGTCTATATATGATAGCCAAGTAATGTCTTCGCACCACTCTGTCCTTTTTTCTTTCATTTACAAACCTAAAACGGCACTGATGAGAACAAATGTTTTAGAGAGCCAACTCACGAGATTCGATCGCTATAATGGTGCACAGCAATGTTTATGTTACTACAGGCTCTGTGCATCTCGCTTAAAGCTGCGACCTCGTCCCTGGGGCCACTGACATCTTTATTGAAATCAACAAACCACCAAGCTTTCAACATGTGTCAGGCAAGAAAAGAAAAAGAAACTCCACAGCCTCCAAATACGAATCTTGCGGTGCATCCTTGGAATCCACTGGTCAGAGTAGGTTCCCCATTCAGAGGGCAGACCTTCCAAGCATGCATACACTGCTTAGACAGCATAGACTTCACTGGTTGAGGCATGTCCATAAACCGAGTGATGGTAGAGTCCCAAAGAACTCCTTATTTGGGAAACTATCCACTAGCTGGTCAGCTGGTCGTCCACAGCTGCTATACGAAGACGTCTGCAAACGCGATTTATAGGCATTGGGTATCAGCATCACGCTGGCCATCTCCGTATTCTTGTATGCATGCAAGTCCTGGACACTCACATCTGAACTACAGAGACGGATACAAGCCCTGGAAATGAGATGCTACCGCAATATTCTGAACATCTCATATAAAGACCATGTCACGAATGAGGAAGTCAGCAACAGGCTCAGGAGAGCATTTGGAATGTACGAAGACCTGCTCTCAATCGTGAAAAGCAGAAAGCTGAAGTGGTACGGTCGCGTGTCAAGAGGCAGTGGGCTGGCCAAGACCATCCTCAAGGTACCGTACCAGGTGGGAGAAGGAGAGGCAGGCAGAGAAAGAGGTGGAAAGACAACATCAAAGAGTGGACAGGCTTGACCTTTGCTGACTCACAGCGAGCCACAGAGGATAGAGATCGATGGAGGAAGATTGTCCGAAAGTCATCAGTAGTGCCTCAACAACCCATCTCAGGTTTAAGAGACTGAACTGAACTGATCAGCATCTCGAGTAGGGAGGACGTTACCAGGAACCACATTTGTTGCGGAGGTGAGCTGCAGAGCAGAACAAGGGAGGGAGAGATGTGACTCCGGAGGCTGGAGGAGGAGAGACGCCCTCGACAAAAGGACGTTATGCACCGGCTAGACGCTAGCATCTTCAACTGCAAGTGCTGTGGCAAGGAATGTCACTCCAGGATTGAATTGCAGTCACAGAAGAGTCTGCAACTGAGTAACAATCCTATTGCCATTATCCATGGTCGGATACGACTGACGAAGGCCTACTAATCCTTACAGCTTTATCGACTCAAGGCACCATGCCATGTTCTCTCATACCACCAGGTTGTCATCCATGCCGTGGTCTGAGGTTTGTGGCCTTGTTATCCTACACAAATGACCTAGACTCTAGGGTGTTCCCGATCTTTTTCCTGCAAGAATTGACGCAATTCTAATGTCTTACAGGGGATTCCACAGGCCATTTTGCTTGGGTGTGGAGAAAGGGAGAGCTCTACCGAGGCAGAAAGTTCCTTCTCAAGTCTCTAGTGATCAGGTCTGACAAGGCTTTGGAACTACGAGTCCACTACTTCCACCCCGCCGCAAAATCCGGCAACGTCATGATCTGCCTCATAGTATGTCATTGATTTTTTTGTCTCCTGCTCGTCTGCATGGTCACTCTATGATGGTACAATAATCACACACAATACAAACTGAGTGTTTCTTTCGGGCTTGATTCGTTACAGCTTACTGCTCTTCAGCCTTTTCTCATTAGGAATTTCCCTCAGCTTAAGCAATGTTCGACATTCGAGCTAATATTCTTTCTTGTCTTTTGAGAAAAGTATTCGCTCAGTGAGCGACAGAGAAAGCTGAAGGTACGTTATATTTCCATAAAGGATACCATGCCCCGATATAAAATAAATTGTCAGTAAGGCTGTCTTTACTTTTTCCATTAGAACCCGTGTAGAGTTGGGATAAACGCACAATAATATTTCGCAATTTTCCATATCAGCCTTCTCGGGTGCTCAATTTTACTCCTAGGTGGAGGAGTCTTCCTGAAAGTACATCCGTTGAAAGAGACCTGACAAGGAAAATTACAGAATGAATAAATAAAGAGAGAGGAAAAAGATGAGATGACGGATTAGCGTGATAGAGAACTGCTACCACTAGAGATACTATAGTATATATTATAGTGTCTCTGCTACCACCTCAATCATCGGCACCAGTACTATCACAACCACCACCATTAGCAGCAGGAACAGAGGCAGCTTTATCTTGTACAGTGGCACCAAAACCTTCACCAGCAGTCTTTCATTTGATCTAACAATGCCCACACCGCCACCTTGATCGACATCAATTCTACTTACCACCGCTACAACACACACAGCATCGTCATCTTCACCTACCACGCCTCCTCTATGACAACGACCACCATCTTTATCTTCACAACCACCCACCACCGACACCACCATCACCACTACCGCCATCAACACCACCACCACCACCACCACTACTGCTACAACCAACACCAGTACTATCACCACCACCACCACCACCACACCTAGCTACTACTGCTGCTGAAATGGTCGTTATGGGTAACATTTCCGGACACTGTACCTGAGGTACTCTGTCCGATAGATTAAAAAATGATTTTGAAATACTTCGGTAACATTTATAAGTTTCATATTTTCTGGGATGGTTTGTGCATGGATGAAGATGACTTTTGAGCCAAATAACGAAAATCAAATCAAGGGAGTGTGGCTTTAAAGCGCCTATAAATTATCGGACAGAGTACCTCAGGTACAGTGTCCGGAAATGTTGCCCATAACGACCATTTCAGCACTACTGCTACCACAAACACAACTACTATCATCATCATCACCACCGCCACCACCACCACCACCACCACCACCTACACACCCACTACTACTGCTACCACCAACACCACTACGATCAGCACCACCACTACCACCACCACCACAATCACATCCACTACTGCTACCACAAACACAACTACTATCATCATCACCACCGCCACCACCACCACCACCACCACCTACACACCCACCACTGCTACCACCAACACCACTACAATCAGCACCACCACCACCACCACCACCACAATCACACCCACTACTGCTACCACCAACACCACTACTATCAGCACCACCACCCCCACTACCACAACAATGAGCACATTTACTACTGCTATGGCGAGAGAAAGAGAGAGACATAGAGTATCGATAAAATGGATGAGGCTAGGCGAACCAGGGAAAGTATATTTCAGGCAAGATGGAAGGGAAGGAAAATTCCCGTAAATACTGTTACCTTTGTTTTGCTTTGGCATACATGGATAACCCCAGGCATCTATGCACACGCACCCGTCTTCACCCCTCCTTCGCGACCCCCCCCCCCCCCCCCCATCCTCCAATACACACACACACGCACACACACTGAAAGGCGTGCGCGCGCATACACACTCACGCACACACACTCACGCACACACAGACACACACACACACACACACACACACACGCACACACAGACACACACACACGCACGCACACACACACACACACACACGCACCCCCCCCCCCCCCCCCCCCACCACACACACACACACAGGGACAAAGCAGGGCATCTTCTTTTTGATGAAGACGTCTATAGAGATGTGTCGGCTGTAACGGGGATTGGCGATGACGAGAGGACCTTACACGCTGCTGCCTGACCCTCGCTATGACTGACGAACAAAAGGTCATTCTCAGCAAACGGTGTGACCAATACAACGATAAGCTGTGTTATGCAAACTCAAATCGATGTAATGCAATAGTGAATCAAGAAACCCCCTTCTTTCCTCTCCATGGGACGCGGAGCAGTTTTGGGCAACGAAGCATACATATGCATGCACACTCACGAACATGCGCATGCACACACACAAACACGCACGGTCACACCACACACACGAGCGCACGCACGCACGCACGTACGCGCGCGCGCGTGCGCACCCCCCCCCCAACAGAGACGGCTGCACACGCAAGCGCGCACAAATAGGCCTACGCGCGAGCGCACAAGCACACACACACAAACGCAAACACCCATGCACATGCACACATAACACGCACGCACGCAAACACGCACAGACGCACGCACGCACGCACACACACACACACACACACATAGAGCGATCTTGCCAATGGACGGTAAGCAACTCGTTTAATTCTGCAAGCAGGAATTGTACGAGTAACCTCCCCTATTTCTTGAAATTGGAACATAACGTTTCCTATTGGGAATACTTTTTGTCGACGGAAAATCGAACAGAATTATTTAATTTAATTTAATTAATATTGATCTCTGTTAAGTGTTTGTTTTCCAAACAGTTTAGTCTTTTGTCACCGTGTTTAGAGCGCCGACCGGCAATAAGATTTCGTTTTGGATGAGAACAGGGGCCTGTTCAAGAGGCCTACCGGAACGTACCGGTTGATACCGTTCGTCTCTTGAACGACTTGGTACGGCTACCGGTATCGACCGGTACGTACCGCGCCGGAACGCTGTTGCGCCTGTATAACCAAAATGGCGGACGTTGGCGAAGTGGTGGAAGTCACCTTAGTAAAAAGCGGTAGTGGCAGAAGGTACAGCCTGCTACTACCGCCAAGAGTAGCCGATACGTTAGACAAAGGTGGGCTGATGTTATGGTTATTTATTTATTTGCTATTTTACCTGTTTGTTCATACCAAATTTATTTCTATACCGTTGTTGGGCGATTTAATATACTATAATGGCGTGGCGCCGTGTCAAGCGTTGAGCTGCTCGCAGCCCATCTGGACAGCGACAAGGTCGAATCATGACTCAGACTGACAAATGTAAAACAGATGAGCTATGGTTCATAACAAACACAATCAGATAAATGAATGTTTGTCCCAAGAAATACAAACTATGTTGGCTTGTTTAGACTACAGGGTACTTAACGCCCTTAGTAGCCTACTGTGAGAGGTAGGGCGAGATTCCTGCAACAACAAAAAGTGGCATTTAAATGGTTGGAAAACAGAAATCTTTCACCCGCATGCCCACAGAGCAAGGAGGAGAACAGATAAAACTAAAGCTAGGATGCCTTTATTGTTTAATCCGAGTGAGACTACTATTTAAGGATTGCCAAGTATTTGAAACATGTATTATTGCAGAACATCATTTACCATCAACCGTCCTGGCCATTCTCCAGCAGAGATATGGCACCCAAGAGGACATTTCACTTTGTAAGTACTATAGTTGAACGACTGGATGCATTATAACCCATTAAGACAGCCCACAGATGACCATTATATTGAAATTTTTACAAAAGTATTGGATGTGAGAATGAAGCAGCAGCATCTTGACTTATGATGCCAAATAAGTCATTTTTAAGTAGAAAAGAAGTACTGGAGACCTTTGTCCAACTTCAAAATTGTATTTCAGAGCTTTCGGGGCCAAGTAGGCTCCTTCTTCAGTGAAGTAAAAGGCTATGTGCGAACGAGTCTGCCAAATCTGACGTCGCACCACTGATGACGTAATGTCCGATGCCCAGCAACGAAATCTACCTGTATCACAAAGTAACTAAATAGAAGTGCAAAAATAGAGTCTAGCCTATAAGG
>JAWQFJ010017858.1:0-12500 GCA_034096865.1 Theodoxus fluviatilis
GAAAATCGGTGTCACCAATATGTCAGAACCTAGTCTTTGGGGTCACCAGATGTCACAACCAGTCTTGGGGTTGCTTGATGTTACAACCGTTATATTTCTCTCTCAGATTCAGCCAAAGAAAAATAAACAGTTGTTAACAGTATAATTATTTAATTATACAAAACATGAATCTTTGTAGTTCAATTAATCTCTGGCGATTTCAATCGCACTACCAAAACAGACACATCTCTGGCGACTTCAATCGCCCTGCCAAAACAGACAATTCTCTGGCGATTTCAATCGCATTACCAAAACAGACACGGCCGGACAAGACGAACAACACACACAAAAACCCACAGAGGATAGCGTCTCTCTCTCTCTCTCCCCGGTGTACTCCAAGTTCAGAACAGTACAATAAGCATAAAATGAAACGTCTTCACCTTGGTGGTGAGATCCTGCAGAGGATCTTCAGCTGTATCCTTGCTCGTGTCAACACTGAAAGTTCCATTTTCCATCTTGCCAATCCACTCCGTCGTCAGTCTTTCTGCTTCCCCTCCTCCCGATGCAGTCGTCGTTCTCCGATGACCTGGCGATGCGGCTATCCTTCTTCCCCTCCTCCTGATGTAGTCGTCGTTCTCTGATGACCTGGCGGTGCTGCCATCGTCCTTCTCCTCTTCTCCCTCTTCTTCTTCTTCTGCAATCTTTTTCTTATTCAATCGTCTTCCTCCTCTTCTTCTTCGTCCTCTTCCTCTGCTTCCTCTTCAATGGTCTTCTTCTTCTTCATCTTCTTCACAGATACCCTATCATCGTCTTAATTTCCGTGGTCCTCTCCCATCCTCACGAGCATGGACCCGGTCACTCCCGTCAGTCCTCTTCCGCCCTCACGAATATGAACCCGGACACTCTCATCGATGCAGGCGTCGGTCTGGGGGCCTGACGGTGCTGCTATCGATTTCCTCTTCATCTTCTTCTCGGATACAGAGCGTCGGTCTGGTGGCCTGACGGATCCGATATCCTTCTTCTTATTCAATCGTCTTCCTCCTCTTCTTCTTCGTCCTCTTCCTCTGCTTCCTCTTCAATGGTCTTCTTCTTCTTCATCTTCTTCACAGATACCCTATCATCGTCTTAATTTCCGTGGTCCTCTCCCATCCTCACGAGCATGGACCCGGTCACTCCCGTCAGTCCTCTTCCGCCCTCACGAATATGAACCCGGACACTCTCATCGATGCAGGCGTCGGTCTGGGGGCCTGACGATGCTGCTATCGATTTCCTCTTCATCTTCTTCTCGGATACAGAGCGTCGGTCTGGTGGCCTGACGGTGCTGCTATCCTTCTTCTTATTCAATCGTCTTCCTCATCTTCTTCTTCCCGTCCTCTTCTTCTTCAATCGTCTTCCTCCTCTTCTTCATCTTCTTCATGGATGCAGGTGTCGGTCTGGTAGCCTGACGGTTCTGCTATCCTCTTCCTCCTCTTCTTCAATCATCTTCTTCTTCCTCTTCTTCTTCCTCTTTCTCCTCCTCATCCTCTTGCTGCTGCTGGTCCAACTCAACTGTTTTGCTCCCTCCTCCTTTTCGAATCCTTCTCCAACTCCGCTATTGGTGACGTTTTTTTTCTAAAGCAACCTGCGTTGACGTCATTCCCTCTCCAAAACATGACGTTGTCCCGAACCTTTAGAATTCATCATTGCAAACATCTTGTTATCATACAGAACTAAATGCAGAATGACCCAAAAATACACAGAAATCTAAGTACAGAAATTCTTTCAGATTACTGATTAAACATTAAGAATTTCTGTACGTGACACCCCCCTTACCCGGGAACAAAAAAAAACAAATGCTAGTTTGTCTTTTTTTTTGACAATAGTCTCTTATCTCCCATTTTGATATAACAGAATGACACGCTTGTTCTAAAATGTTTTTGGCATTCCGAACAGTAGAAGCAATTCTCTCAGTACGAAATGACAGTTACCACTCACTATTGCAGAAATAATTGCTCCCTTAAAAAAAATTCACACATTAGCCTTTCAGGACTGAGGAAAGAAAACAACCAAGAATATTTATATCTGTCATTACAGGTACACACACCAAATAATGCCAAATTATGAAGCTTCTTTACACAGAAAATGACGAAATCCACCACAATGCGACGACAGCCCAAGAAACACAATCTTCAAATGTGACACGTTCCTGGTTAAAACATAGTGCATATCCATGTATAATCAGCCAACAAGAAAATTGCACCCTGAAACTCTCTGGACTCAAACGCTGATACCCAGAGCCAAAAGATGTACTTAAACAGCGAACGCTGGCTGTCACAACAACACAAACTCACATTGACGGAACAATTACTCAGCCTTCGAGGCAAAACTTGACCGAAAATTTCGCAACCTCAAAACTCCGACATCAAAAGTAAGCATGAAAAGTCGGGGTCACCAGATGTCACAGCTTTTGAACGCTGGAGAAAATCGGTGTCACCAATATGTCAGAACCTAGTCTTTGGGGTCACCAGATGTCACAACCAGTCTTGGGGTTGCTTGATGTTACAACCGTTATATTTCTCTCTCAGATTCAGCCAAAGAAAAATAAACAGTTGTTAACAATATAATTATTTAATTATACAAAACATGAATCTTTGTAGTTCAATTAATCTCTGGCGATTTCAATCGCACTACCAAAACAGACACATCTCTGGCGACTTCAATCGCCCTGCCAAAACAGACAATTCTCTGGCGATTTCAATCGCATTACCAAAACAGACACGGCCGGACAAGACGAACAACACACACAAAAACCCACAGGGGATAGCGTCTCTCTCTCTCTCTCTCTCTCCGGTGTACTCCAAGTTCAGAACAGTACAATAAGCATAAAATGAAACGTCTTCACCTTGGTGGTGAGATCCTGCAGAGGATCTTCAGCTGTATCCTTGCTCGTGTCAACACTGAAAGTTCCATTTTCCATCTTGCCAATCCACTCCGTCGTCAGTCTTTCTGCTTCCCCTCCTCCCGATGCAGTCGTCGTTCTCCGATGACCTGGCGATGCGGCTATCCTTCTTCCCCTCCTCCTGATGTAGTCGTCGTTCTCTGATGACCTGGCGGTGCTGCCATCGTCCTTCTCCTCTTCTCCCTCTTCTTCTTCTTCTGCAATCTTTTTCTTATTCAATCGTCTTCCTCCTCTTCTTCTTCGTCCTCTTCCTCTGCTTCCTCTTCAATGGTCTTCTTCTTCTTCATCTTCTTCACAGATACCCTATCATCGTCTTAATTTCCGTGGTCCTCTCCCATCCTCACGAGCATGGACCCGGTCACTCCCGTCAGTCCTCTCCCGCCCTCACGAATATGAACCCGGATACTCTCATCGATGCAGGCGTCGGTCTGGGGGCCTGACGGTATTGCTATCGATTTCCTCTTCATCTTCTTCTCGGATACAGAGCGTCGGTCTGGTGGCCTGACGGTGCTGCTATCCTTCTTCTTATTCAATCGTCTTCCTCGTCTTCTTCTTCCCGTCCTCTTCTTCTTCAATCGTCTTCCTCCTCTTCTTCATCTTCTTCATGGATGCAGGTGTCGGTCTGGTAGCCTGACGGTTCTGCTATCCTCTTCCTCCTCTTCTTCAATCATCTTCTTCTTCCTCTTCTTCTTCCTCTTTCTCCTCCTCATCCTCTTGCTGCTGCTGGTCCAACTCAACTGTTTTGCTCCCTCCTCCTTTTCGAATCCTTCTCCAACTCCGCTATAGGTGACGTTTTTTTTCTAAAGCAACCTGCGTTGACGTCATTCCCTCTCCAAAACATGACGTTGTCCCGAACCTTTAGAATTCATCATTGCAAACATCTTGTTATCATACAGAACTAAATGCAGAATGACCCAAAAATACACAGAAATCTAAGTACAGAAATTCTTTCAGATTACTGATTAAACATTAAGAATTTCTGTACGTGACAAGTTCAACACGTGAACTCTCTCCAAGACAGGGCGCCGTCCACACGTGGGCTGTCTCTGTGAAAATTCTGTAACGGGCACGCGTGTGATCCCATAACACAGGTTCTTATACGACAGCAAAAGTCTACCTGTTGTCCTCGACCAATCACAACGTTGGAGGGTGTCTTGATTCACGATATTATACCAAACAACCAATCAACTGTTCACACAGCCAGTCACTTCCCCATTGATCAATAACTGAGCTGTTTCATTAGTCCATCACCTAAAAAGTCCACTGCAGATTGGTCAATGGCAGAATGTGAACCGAGATGAATTTAATACCATCCCAAACGTCCTACTAAGATCGTTTCTGTATTAGAAGGAAAACACGTTTCACAGTTCTATTTTCCTTCCAAAACTTCACACACCACCCAAATCTCATAATCAACACTGGCTTGGCAGCAATATCAAACTACACTATGGCTTGGCAGAAAATTCCCAACCCACTATATGATATAACCACAACCAGGAACAAATGGGAAATATGCGTTTCGTAACAGGGGTAGAGAGAGAGGGAAAGAGAAAGAGAGGGGTGGAGAGAGAGAGGGGGGGGGTAGAGAGAGAGAGATGGGTTAAGAGAGAGAGAGAGGGGGGGGTGTAGAGAGAGAGAGGAGGGGGGGGGTAGAGAGAGAGGGGGGGGGGTAGAGAGAGAGAGGGGAGGTAGAGAGAGAGACGGAGGTAGATAGAGAGGGGGTGGTAGAGAGAGAGACAGGGGTAGAGAGAGAGAGTGAGAGAGAGAGAGTGAGAGAGAGAGTGTGTGTGTGTGAGAGAGAGAGAGGAGTAGAGAAATAGAGATAGAGAGAGAGAGAGAAGGGTAGAGAGAGAGAGAGGGGGGGGTAGACAGAGAGAGAGAGAGAGAGAGAGGTAGAGAGAAAGAGGTAGAGAGAGAGAGAGGGGATAGAGAGAGATGGTGTAGAGAGAGAGATGGGTGGGGTAGAGAGAGAGATGGGAGGGAAGAGAGAGAGAGAGAGAGAGAGAGAGAGAGAGAGAGAGAGAGAGAGAGGTGGAGAGAGAGAGGTGGAGAGAGAGAGGTGGAGAGAGAGGTGGAGAGAGAGAGGGGGAGAGAGAGGTGGAGAGAGAGGTAGAGAGGTGGAGAACGAGGTAGAGAGGTGGAGGGAGAGAGAAAGGTGGAGAGAGAGAGAGGTGGAGAGAGAGATGGAGAGGGAGAGAGGTAGAGAGAGATAGAAAGGTAGACAGAGGGAGAGAGAGGTAGAGAGAGGGAGATGGAGAGAGATGGAGAGGGTAGAGAGATGTAGAGAGAGGTAGAGAGCGGTAGAGAGAGGTAGAGAGAGGTAGAGAGAGGGAGAGAGAGGTAGAGAGAGGGAGAGAGAGGTAGGGAGAGAGAGGTAGAGGGAGGGATAGGTAGAGAGAGGGAGAGGTAGAGGGAGGCAGATAGAGGTAGTACAGGGAGAGAGAGGTAGAGAGAGAGAGATGTAAAGATAGGGAGAGAGAGGTAGAGAGAGGTAGAGAGAGGTAGAGAGAGGTAGAGAGAGGTAGAGAGAGGTAGAGAGAGGTAGAGAGAGGTAGAGAGAGGTAGAGAGGTAGAGAGGTAGAGAGATCGAGAAAGGTAGAGAGGCCGAGAGAGGTAGAGAGGTCGAGAGAGGTAAAGAGGTAGAGGTAGAGAGGTAAAGAGGTAGAGAAAGGTAGAGAGGTCGAGAGAGGTAGAGGTCGAGATCGAGATCGACAGAGATTGAGAGAGATCGAGAGAGATTGAGAGAGATCGAGAGATCGAGAGAGATCGTGAGAGATCAAGAAAGATTGAGAGAGATAGAGATCGAGAGAGATAGAGATCGAGAGAGTTAGAGAGCGAGAAAGATCGAGAGAGATAGAGATCGAGAGAGATAGACATCGAGTTAGAGATCGAGAGAGATAGAGATCGATAGAGATCGAGAGAGATAGAGATCCAGAGAGATCGTTAGAGATAGAGATCGATAGAGATAGAGATCTATAGAGATCGAGATCGAGAGAGATAGAGATCGATAGAGATAGATCGAGAGAGATAGAAAGAGATTGAGAGAGATAGAGATAGCGATCGACAAAGAGAGAGATCGAGAGAGATAGAGATCGAGAAAGAGAGAGAGATCGAGAGAGATATAGAGATCGAGAGAGATCAAAATTGAGATCAAGATCGAGAGAGATAGAGAGAGATCGAGATCGAGAGAAATAGAGAGAGATCGAGATCGAGAGAAATAGTAATCGATAGAGATAAAGAGAGATTGAGAGAGATAGAGATAGAGATCGAGAAAAAGAGAGATCAAGAGAGAGATATAGATCAAAAGAGATCGAGATCGAGAGAGATCGAGAGAGATATCAAGAGAGATCGAGAGAAAGATCGAGATCGAGATCAAGGTCGAGAGAGATAGAGATAGATAGAGATCGAGATCGAGAGAGATAGAGATCGAGATCGAGAGAGATAGAGATCGAGAGAGATAGAGATCAAGATCAAGAGAGATAGAGATAGATCGAGAGAGATAGAGATATATCGAGAGAGATAGAGATCGAGAGAGATAGAAATGAAGAGAGATAGAGATCGAGAGAGAGAGATAGATAGATAGAGATAGAGATCGAGAGAGAGATAGAGATCGAGAGAGATAGAGATAGAGATAGAGATAGAGATCGAGAGAGATAGAGATAGATAGAGATAGAGATCGATAGAGATAGAGAGATTTTTGCTTAAATACACGTATGTGAAGTGCATACTGACACGAAATAAACATTGACTGGCGAGGAAACTGACCTACAAGGACAGAGATCAACTAACGCACAAATCAGGAATTACTGAGAACACGCACACGCACACACACGCACGCACGCACACACACATACACGCACGCATGCATACACACGCATATACACATGCGCACGCACACACACACACACATACACACACACGCACACATACACACACACAAACGCACGCAGATACACACACACACGCACGTACACACACACACACACACACACACCCACACACACACACTCACACACGTGCGCGAGCACATACACACTGTTACGAAACCCCTTATTCAGAAAATTAATCTTTTCTTGGCTCAATTGTGTCTAGGGTATTTTCCGAATTTAAGGTTCGCACACTTTCATTCTCCCATCCAAACAAGGAATGTAATAAGTCTGAAAATGAGAAAATGGGAATACAGGATAACGAAAATCAAATGCTTTAATCTTCTTTCACAATTCAATGGATAATGAGAAGCGTTGAACACTTCAGTCAATAGATAATGAGCAGCGTTGAACGCTATCAATAAGTTACTTTAAGTAAATTCTGTAACTAAAGTCTAAATTCCCAATCCCCTAACCATTAATTAATTACTTCTGCCAAGACCAGTGAATACTTAACTGATTTCGATGAAACGGAGGGCGCACGAACTCTTAACCACGTGGCTCTAAATCAGCACATGAGCGCACGGGCAGAGTGGAGAGAACGGACTCAGAGACATTCTCGCTCTGAGCTCAAACAGAGAAAAAACTCACTGGTAGTTGATTACGACGAAACTGCAGGGCTCTTGTTACGAATAGGGTCTACGTGACTCGGGTAGCCTTCGAGCTCACGGACCCTGTGGCTTCTTCCCACGAAGAGTAGAGTTGACCCCCGGGAGTTGGGGTTATTCAGACGGCGATGGTTGTTGAAGCGAGGGGAGCTTTTCCTGGCATTCACCGGGGCACGGCAGTACACGCTAATGACGGTGGCGACGTAGAGCTGCACGTGGAATACATGGCAGGCTTCCTCTTTTCAGTCTCGAAGGCTGGACAGCATCTGGACAATTCTCAACTTCGGTTTTCATCTGGCAAAGTGGCCGAGCCACGTGGAAACTTGAGCCAGGACAGGGCACTGACCTGCGTGAGGCTGTCCTCTTAAAAATAAATTCTCGAGTGCCCCGAATTACTGGCGAAAGGGCGTTTTATATCTGAGCCGTAAAACACTATGCTTTTCTGACCAATCGCTGCATAATTCGATGTCTGGAGTCGTGTTTTCACATCACTGACCAATCAGCGTCAGTCAGTATAAATGCCCCCTTACGTCACGTTCATCAGAGTCAGTTCTCACTCTTCCGTTACGTCCATGTGGATTGGTGGGAGTAAAAACACCACTGGAGAATCACCTAATTCTTAATTAATACAACTTCTAGTTCAGTCTTTCGTCCGGAAAGAAACAGGATGAATTCCAGTTCATAACTCTTTTCATCTCACAATCAAACAGGGCTCTTATTTAACCTCGCACCGGTCTTGGCAGAAAGCTACACAGGCTATGGTCTGGCAGATCCCGCTACCCGCCCCCACATGTAAACAATAACAAGACCCCGATGAATGGAAGGAGACGTGAACTCGTAACACACCTCCCTTCCTAAACGAGAAAAATTTTATAACATGAAATTTTTCACAAAAAGGTTCATCATTAAAGAATGAATCAAAAACACCAGGGGAGACATCTCACTGTCTCCCTAGCAACAGGTTACGAAACCTCCACCCCTGCAACAAACACAATCTCAAAGGGGTTAACCTGTAAGATTCCTGCACAGAATCTCTACAATCACCAACATCAAAGACGGGATGTCATCGAGCCACTCGCAAGTGCTACTCACTCAAACGCCACTGGTACAATCCAGAGGAAATACACCAAAACCCAGTGCATCTAAGTAACACTAAATTCAACTGAAATCCAAAACTTCATAACACATGATAATCTTCCTCAAGCAAGATACATATTTCAACCCGACATCCTCTCCAGCAACAAGGAGCTCCCAGGTTATGTAGTCTATTTCACTACTAGGTCAATCGGTACAGAGACAGGCAGTGAGGACTACACAAGCCTCTCTCAACCATACCTGACATTTCCATCAACCCGACCACCTCCCAGGGGTGATGCTTCCCTCTTACTGGTCTCGGTCACCCTCGTCTTTTCCCCTAGAGAGAATTAACAAACAGGGATAAAAGTGCCTTTCAGGAGGAGTAACATCCGAACTTCGGTCGTTATTGCAAAAACTGAGACAATAAGTTCCTCCCAACTTCTCTGACACTTCCCAACAACTCATTCTAATCTCGATAGGGCATCAGCCACAACGTTGGCTTTGCCTGCTACGTGAGCCACTACACGTGCCTATTCAACTCCCGCAGACTATCAAAGCCTGTTCACATTCAATCACTCAACCCACACAGCACGACAGACTAAGCACTGTTTCTCACTATACTTCAACACCATCCAGACCTCTCACAGCGAAGTGGAACAAAACATCTGCATCACGTGTCAGGGCATAACGCAGTATTTTCCACTCAAGCCACAACCTCAGATCATAGGCACTAGCCAACTACTTGGACCATTACACTGGCCTATCAAACTCACACAGGCTATAGAACCTTTTCTGCATCAACCCGCACACTTGGGACACACTCTGCGCGAACGCCTGGAACATGTCAACCCACACACTTGCGACACACTCCCCACGGCTTCTGCCGGGGTGCTTGACAACAATGTCACTTCAATAAACAGCCTGACTAGAAACTATCAGCGCTGCCTAAACAAACACATCTGCCAACTTTCACCCAACGAACTTATGGAGAAACGTGGTTCCGTCCCAACACTATTTCACTGAAGATAAAACTCACTGTGTTAAGGAAACGAACTCGGAAGCCACTCCATAACAACAAATCATCTACACGAGTCACTAGACTGTCAATCAAACCAGACGACTAATCTATCAAACTTACTGCTATCCTACAATCATGTTTACAACAACAATACCATTAAGAACGGGGTGTTTAAACTATGATCAGGAATTGCTGTGTATTAATTGAGCAGTTTCTCGCAAACCACTTGCAAAACGACAACACATCAACTCTCTCCCACACCCATTCATTCATCTCTCGAAGTTCAGCCTTTCTTCCTCTTCTTCCAGTCGTACAATCTCTTCTCTAGCTGTCTCGCCTTTCTCTGACTCTCGACAGCACATGTGATCGCGTTCACTTCCTCTCGCAAATCACACAGGAGAGAAAGCACGCACATGCATTTCTCCTCGACTCTCTTCCTTGCACTCAGCCTTGGCTGACTGCATCGCTCTTTCAAGGGAGACAACACTACAGTCTCTAGACCAGACTCACAGTGTTCTAGCAATGGCACTGCCAAACTACTATCAATGTGGCAAGCCTCTACAGTTGAGCTGCTCTCTGAACACTGGTCAGCACACACTGACCTCTTGCTATCTGGGGCTACACTAGGCTCAGCCCTGATCTGCGAACGCACATCTCTCTCTCCATCGTGCTTCTCTCCTTCAGTCAATCTCACACTACCTTCCCATAAGACTTAGGCTCGACTTCCATTTCTTCTCCCTTGACACACTTGTCCTCTCCCTCCAATCTATCCAACGAGCGACAAGCATACATCTCACAGTCTGCTGACAAGACTACTTCTGCTTGCTCCTCACAAGTCACACACATTTTCCCCTCCATTTCCTCTAATGGGCATACTCCACACCTTTCTAGCACAGGTGCGTTCCGGGGTTGGCCTTGAACTACCAACACCTCTTCTCCCAGGAAACATCCTGGAGATTCATCACTCTCTTCTCGGTCATCAACCTGACCACTACCCAACACGGGCGACAACAACGAGTTTCCCAACTCCACCTCAGTCTCTACACAAGACTCCACTTCCAAACACTTCCTCTTCTGCCGGGTGGAACGCATCACCACTCCCCTCTCAGACTCACTCTTCAACCTCTCCCTCTTCTTCCGGGTGGAACGCATCACCACTCCACTAGGGAGAATCTCGTCATCCCTACTCTCAACTTCACTCTTCCCATACAGGACTCCGAGCACTACAGGCTCACTCGTCTCACACGAGACATATACAGTCTCCTCAGAAGCAACAATCTCCTCCCTCTGGAGGTCTTGGAGCGACACAGGCTCACTCATCTCACTCAGGGCAAGTGCAGTCTCTTCCGTACTGACATCCACCTTCCGACTCACTAAGTCACTTCCCAACATCTCATTCTCACACGAGTTAGGTAGCTCCCTGCACTCGCTCACCACGGCGTGTAAACATTCCTCAACCCTCTCTCTCTCCTGACAGAGTGTATGATTCTCCCAGAACGGTCTACTCTCCTCAGACGCTACGTCACGCCTTCTCACAGCGACCACACAGGCTTTCATATCAGTGGCTATCTTCATTCGACAGTCACGCGCCACGTGTCCCATTCTCTTACATCTAAAGCACATGACTTTTCTAAAAGATCGGTTCACACCTCGATCTTCCCTCCATCCGTTACTTCGGACTGGACAATCACGTCTCCTGTGTCCTATCTCAAAACACCTGTGGCATGTGATATTCTCTTTCTCTCTCTCTCTATCCTCCTCGTCTCTCCACTCCCTGTCTTCCCTCTCTCTCTCGAACTTCTCCCTCCCCTCTCTCTCTCTCCGCTCTGCTTCATATTTCTCTATCTGTCTCTGCCTCAGTATTTCCACCCTCTTAGCCGCTGACTCCCTCTCCTCCCTGTCTCTTCTCTCTCTCTCTTCCTCTCTAGCTCTCTCTTTCTCTCTTTGCTCAGCCCAAAATCTCTCTCTCTTAGCCTTTATTTGCTCTTCAGTACTGAAATCGCACAGAATAAATCGCAAATCACGTTCAGTAGCCCCTTCGCCTGCACTCAAATTAAACTTCTCGATCAACAACTCTAATCCTGCCCTATCTAGTGAATAGATCATATCAATGGTCGGCAATTCTTCATCATCCACCTCCCTATCTTTCTCTGCTGCCTCTCCAATTTCTTCTCTCTCTCAGCTGCCTCTATCTTCTCCCTCTCTCTTTCTCTCTCTTTCTCTGCAGCCTCCCTGGCTTTCTCTCTCTCTCTCTCTGCTTCCTCTCTCTCTAACTTCTCGGCCGCTTCCCTGGCTCTCTCTGCAACCTCCCTAGCTTTCTCCTCCTGCTCCAACCTTAATCGTCTCATTTCAAGCTGCTTCTGTCTCTCCTCTCTTTCTGCCTTCCATCGTTGTAATTTCAACTTATGCTGCTTTTCCTTCTCCTCCTCCTCTGCATCCAATCGTCTCAATTCAAGCCTATGTAGCCTCTGATTTTCCTCTCTCTGCACCCTCGCTAATTCGAGCGCTAACTTCTCTCTCAGTTGCTCAGGCATAAGCACTTTCGTCTTACTCTCAGTCCTCCTTTCTTTCATGAAACCAATCAGAGCATCCTGCATAACAATTTTCGACGCACCTTTACTATCATCCAAGCCATATTTCTCAATGGTTAACTCCAAGTTCTGTTTATCTAAGGACAAGATCTCCTTCACTGTAGGCCACTCTCCTCCTTCAGCCATGTCTAGAAGTTATCAATTCCACAATCACTAAAGAGAAAAATATCAGCAAGACTCCAAATTTCAACTAACTGCAGAATCTCTAGGGAAAATCAAACAGCAATGTCAAGCAAGGTCACAAAGTGCAGCATTATCACGACAGCAAAGGTGAATCAAGAACAATGGCAGGTCATGTCATAACAATCACTCACTCAGGCGCAACTAATGTAGTTTAAAACCTCTGATTGTTAAACATCTCAA
>JAWQFJ010017861.1:0-32500 GCA_034096865.1 Theodoxus fluviatilis
TCTGAACGTCAAATGGGCAACTGGTACATTTTAAAAATGGTATTTACACCAATAACTAATTAACCTACATGTTTCTTTTGCAGGTGTGTAAAGACACAAATGGACAAATAGATAGTTTTTATGCAGTTTCCATTGTTACTGTTTGTGCGAGAGTGAATAAATAGATTGAAAGGTAAAATTTCCAGGAAAACAGAGACTTCAAAACGTTACACCACAGACAGTGCCTCACATTACCTAAAATAACAGGAACATAATCGCTCTTAAACTGAAATCCAATTGTTGTTTCTTGAAATAAAGTGTTGTCTTCAATAATTTGCCAGATATCAGGATTTCCATTTTTATATTCTTTGACTTTGAACGCGAGAAACTTCGTGAAATTGGACGTAACAGACTTTGTCATCAGCAGAGTAAACAAACCTAAAACTGCTACCGGCAAACCACTGAATTATTTTCACTTAAAACTTTCCATGGGTTGTGTATTGCAACAAAGAGTTAGTGTGTGAAATATAACAAGTTAGAATGCTTTTATTCACAACTGCCACCGACTTTTATTTTTGGCAAAAATCCTTGGTCATTTCGATCGTTTTGCTTTTTTTCACATTTATCCCCAAAAAATGTGTGATTCCGACATTTCTTCGATCCGCAATTTATAACCGCAACAAACCAGTTTACACCGGATGTAGTGCCGCCATGTTCAATTTTCAACATGGAGATTCCAAAACGTGGTAAGTGTTTGAATGTTTCTCCTTTGGTTTTCTTTTTGGTTACGTCCAACAGATTGTTCGTCCGTACCCTGTCCTGGGTATGTTTATCAATGCTTTTAGGAGCCTTTTTGAGCCGAAATGAACGATTCACGGTTTAAATATTTGCTTTTCAACAAGACGTGTGAACGATGTCAAGTTTGGGCTGAGTAGATTGCAACAGCTTTAGTTTGACTATCAAAAATGTCATGGATGACAAAGGACTATCCTTTGTCATAATTACGCCTGTACCAGGGTGGGCTACACGAGCACTGTTATGGTTGAGTTATTGTTTTGCACCTTGTAGGATCATTTCTTTGATCAAGTTAAGATACAGTGGGACCTGCGAATAGCGACCCTCTAAATAGCGACTAACCTCGCAATAGCGGTTGGTCAGAGCCGGCACGGATTGATTTCTTAAGAAAATTACCTCTAAATAGCGATTAACCTCGCTATTGCGAATAACGACCCCCCCCTTGCCGGTCCCGATCGCTGTTTTTACTTGCAAATAGCGACTCTCTCTTCCCTGGGGCGGATTTCGCGAACCGTCTGCAGCGGTTGGGCTCCCTCTGAAACCGAGTTGGCAGTGGTGAGAGTGTGAAGTGTTTCGCTCACTACACACGCGTGCAGTCTATCCTTTCACCTCGGTGTACATTTTCGGTTTGAACGCCTTCTCATGTGCGCCCGATGAGTTGAATTTCGAAGAAGGCACAAAGCAAAATAGCTACAAAGAGGAAAGCGCTAACGCTGAAACAGCGGATGGAGGTCTTGAAAAAAATAGACAATGGTATGACCCTACAGGATGTGGCCAAACACTTCAATGTTGGATTGACACAAATCAAATCAGCAAAGAGTAAACGAGAAGAGTTGAAACAGCGATGGGAAGATGGAGACCGAGCGGACCAGAAGCACACGAAACGACGAAAGACAAATCTCGAGGTTTTTAACGCCGATATTGAATGCCTTTAAAAATTGTTTTGTTGCCCTTGCAGTTTGTTTTCTCATGTCTTTTATTTTCTATTTACACATGTGCATGTGTGTGTGCTTTGGAATGTGTTTTTTATCATGATTATTGTTGAACCTCCAAATAACGCCCTACCTCGAAATAGCACCCCTTTTGGTTTGGTCCCTAGAGGGGTCACTATTCGCAGGTTCCACTGTATTATTTAGATAAATTTAAAAAGGGCACTTCACAATTTCCGTTTGCTGTATGCCTAATGTTGCAATTTGATGCTTTTCTTGTTCATAGTTTGCTTATTGTGCTCCAGACTTGCAATTTAAAAAAAAAAGGTTTGATTACTAAGTTTCTCCAGGATTTTTTTCTCCATTACTTTAAAATCCTTGATTGTGACAATCCCATGATCCTGAATGTTATGTGTACATGTATAGGCATGTCAATACACTCTGAGAATAATTTTGATGAACTGAACATTCTTTTTTTTTTTTTGGCTTGCTTGCAGAACTTGGGAAGCCAAAGCCATGCAGACTTTCCCCAACAATGATGAGATGAGAGATGAGATGTAGAGTGGTGGTGGAGATGGCACTTCATGCTGCAAAATATCTCACTCCAGGTATGCAGCATTCTTTTTTATTGCTGTTTATACATTAGTCTACTGTATGGGGAGTCATGATTATTGCCTACTAGCTTTGTATTTGTAAAGAATGTCATTTTCTTTTGGTTCTATACTCAATTTATACATGTTTATAACATTTATTTTGCAGGGAACTTCGGACTGGATCAACTGTCACTGCAGACGCTGGCCTCCGTCAGTCACCAGATGGCAGACCTGTCGCCCGAAGGTATTCAGGACACCTTCAAACAAGAGTGCCTCACCTGCATCCCATTGGCTTCCTTCATGGGCCTCTGGCAAGTGTGTGTTGCAGCCGAAGTCTGCAGCATCTTTCCCCAGCTTGGGTGGCCACAGAACAGACAACTCATGAACAGAGTGGTAGCACCCCTTTGCACCCCATCTGATGTCTCAGTCCACCTGATGTGGTCATCTGACAGGAACGACCAGGTGGCTGAGCATTGGGTGGCAAACCATGTGTTGCCGCTAGTGCCTGACGCCACGTTTGACACTGGCTTTGTCCAGAGCCCCTCCCGTTTTCACCCTGACAAGCTGAACACAGCTTTTGTTCAAACCCCCTCTGATCCTCAGGGCCCCATCTTGCCTGCAATTGGTGACCTCCATTTCGTGCGATGGGTCAGGGACAAGAAAATGTATGTGTGCGAGGTGCTGGACCTTGACCTAGATGGCTCCAGCTCTTTCGTACATCTGGACTTCATGGCAAAGTCTGGACATCTATACTATTGGCCCAGGTCCAAGGACAGGTCATGGGAACCAATGGACTGTGTGCTGGAGAGAGTCAGCGCCAAGCTAGACGAGAAGCATAGCACTAACAGAGTGCAGTATTTCAATGTGGAGTAGTGTTGGTTTTGTGTGTGTGTGTAAATAGTTGTATTTATCATGTTCATGTTGTGTGCATGGTGTTGTATGTTGCACATTGATCTGCTCATTAGAAATGTGTATACATGTGTTAAATGTTCTGTATTATTATAATTATTACTTTCAGTCAGTATCAATCAGTATTGCTCCTCTGTATGATAATGAAACAGTGTGCTTTAAGTACTTGTGTGCTCGTTTTTGTGTGTGTATTTCATGATATTTTTCACAGTATTAGTAAAGATGATTTTTGCAGATGCAAAGTAATCTTGTGCTTGTTTGTTTGACTTCAGAATTCAAATTCCTCATCAAAAGCTTGTTGGAGGTACGCGTGTAACGAATGACACAGGATTTTTTAAATAGCTCTAAAATCAAAGTTCTTTTGCCAATTAGGTTGATATTTGCCACATTAACATTAAAGACATTTCTTTTCAAGTTGTAAGTGTTATTTTGCCCTAATCTAAGTTTTACATACAAAGAGAGAGAAAAAACACATTGCAGCTGTACGCGTGTAACGGATGACAAAGTAATATTTAACCTTGTACCCTTTTTATTTTTTTATTATTTTTTCTTTCTCTTTATGTTAACACATTCTGTTAATGTGTTTTTGAAACAAAAATCATCTCATTTGTTGTTTTTTGATTGCAAGAAAAGTGGTCATTTACTTTGTCATCCGTTACACGCGTACCACACCAACTTTTGAACTTTACACAGCTCCTAAACACACATTTCTCAATAAACTATCTTTTTGACCTAGGTACAGACAGTTACAGTGTCATTCTTTATAATAATACCAAAATAGTGACAATTCAAGCACTTTTTTGAAGCTGGGTTCGTGTAACACTTTTGCCACCACGTTTAGAGACTTACTCATATAGTAGAAGGCGCATTTGTGTCCGAAAATTTTAATGCGCCCGTACATTTCAAGGAATAAAGATCGGCTCTAGTGTGGGGAAAACAGGGGTTAAGTTGCTGGTCAAACGTATTTGTCCTCTTTAAGAAATAACTGATGTTAGTGTAATATGTTGAATTTTGTCATTTTTCTCCTGTCCAAGTCTACTACATGCCATAACAAAGAGAAAAACATGTGTTATATTTACAACGGCGCAGTTGTATGATAGACGCATGTATGAACTTGAATTTACTACAGTTAAATGCTCACTCACTCACTCACTCACTCACTCACTCACTCACTCACTCACTCACTCACTCACTCACTCACTCACTCACTCACTCACTCACTCACTCACTTTCTCACTCACTCTCTCACTCACTTTCTCACTCACTCTCTCACTCACTTTCTCACTCACTCACTCACTCATTCACTCACTCACTCATTCACTCAATTATATACTTCCTCTCACACTGAGTCCCTCAAACACTTGTGCACTGACGCCTACACATAAACGCACAACAACGCGCGCGCGCACGCACACATATGCACACACATACACACATACATACACATACACACAGATACATACACATACACATATAGACACATACACACGCATACATACACATACCCATATACACACATATACACACATACACATACACACACACACATACACACATACACACACAAGCATACACTCACACATACACACACGCATACACACATACACACACGTACACACATACACACACATACACACACATAAGCACACATACACACATACACACACATACACAAATATTTATTTGTTTTCGCATCATTTTATTCAACCTCCGATATTTATCTCTTGTTGGGATTTTTGGTCCATGGTGTATATGATGTTGTTTTCAATAACCTCGTTTTAGTATGTTTGAACCTCTATTCAAATATATCTGTACATTTGACTCAGTGCAAGGAAAACAACTCTTCCACTTGAATCGATCAGTTCTGTTAATGTGCTTGACGCGATGCTGTCCACGTCGCTTTTTTTCCAACGTGACATCGTCCAGATCTTGACAGGAACGTTCATCGTTGAACTCCGTCCTGGACAGTCTGGAGCCTGAGACGGGGTGAGCGAAGGCAAGGTGCTGATCAGTCTTTCTCTTTGTTGGCGGGTGAATGTGAATGTGTTTGTTGACGAAGATATTTAGTGACCAGTTTGTTTTTTAAGCGAGAGTTGGGCTGTGTGGTCTGGGTCACAGTCAAGTTAAAGGAGGGGGGGAGGATGTGACTGGACCGTTTTCCTGTGCAGTTGGAACACGGTTAGATCTGTATCACATGATGTGGCATTTCTAGTGGCATTTCGCCTCTCTGTATGCTGCGGCCGCCCCTGTCTGCGCGAATGAAGTGGACTCCGAAAGTCTTGCAGTCGGGGATTCCAGTTGAGGAGAAAATAAAGCAACTAATACTGTATGTTGTAATTATGTGCTCGTCTTCACAGAATAAAATTGACCGAGGGCGTATTTCCCAGCGACGCATTTGCAAGACCGCAGTGCATTGCGAACAGACGGGGGCACACGATCATTGTCCAGACGATAATGTTAAAGGCTGTGATTTCCACTCTGAAGTGGCGCCCCGGAGACTGGGACAGATGACTGCTAATAGGTTTCTCATGACACTCCCATAATTGCTGTACTCTCCCCTGCGAAGACCCACAGGAGGAGGAGAACCACGTGGCGTAATGAGAGACTCTAGTGAGGACAACTGTGTCATGGGGAGGAGAAGGAAAGGTCATCGACTCCTTTTAAGGCTCTGTTCCTGATGTGACGTCACTGGAGAGGTGCGTCACGACCCGAAGCGAAATGGATTTTCACTGCTCCTCTGTTAAGCGTCCTCCTCCCTGTGCAGAGAAAAACTGGTGAAAGACGAAGGGATTCACACGTGACATCCAGCTTTCCTGTGCTGATGCTTTCTGTCGGAGTGCTAGTGGGATGCTGAACATGTTATAACGTTTGATAACATGTGTTTGTCAATAATTATTTTCTCTTTTATTTCATTCATCGAGACATGTAACTTGTAGACTTCTTGCACAGACGATTTCTTTCGGGATAAGATCTGAAGCATCATTACAAAACGCCGTGATCTTCACCTTTGGTTTGAAGAAAAGAGCTGGTCTTTGTAGTGTGTTTTCTGTTAGTGGTTTGTGCTTTATTTGTAGTGCGTGTTTAAAGGCAAGCGTGCTTCGTTATCTTTTTTCCTCTTCCTTTATGTTTGTCTCCCTGTTGGTCGAGGGTAAAAATAGACCGCCGCGTATCCCTACGCAACTCGCACAAAGATGAATCACGAAAGAACTCCTTCCTTGAATCGCTCTTATTCACACCGCCATGTGTGATGTGTGTGATCGCTCTTATTCACACCGCCATGTGTGATGTGTGTGGTAGCTCTTATTCACACCGCCATGTGTGATGTGTGTGATCGCTCTTATTCACACCGCCATGTGTGATGTGTGTGGTAGCTCTTATTCACACCGCCATGTGTGATGTGTGTGGTAGCTCTTATTCACACCGCCATGTGTGATGTGTGTGGTAGCTCTTATTCACACCGCCATGTGTGATGTGTGTGATCGCTCTTATTCACACCGCCATGTGTGATGTTTGTGATCAATGGCCTTACATAAAACTCCATTCCCTCAATCCCTTCTGTTCCGTGATTTTGACATTTGTCTATGCATCGCACTATCTTTCTTTGAGTACATTACTTTGTTTTTACAACTTTTATTAAAAACAAGTGTAAATAAAGTTTATTTCCACAACCTGTCATAATTTGGTCAAAAGAGGGAATATACATTCTAGATAAAACACATGCGCAGACCTTTGTGTGCAATGATATACGACAGAACATATGCATGTTCTAGAAAACGATTACCCGTGTAGATGTTCCTATCAATGCCTTGATGACCATGACTGCTTGCCGTATGCAGCACGAAGACAATGCCATTGATCTCAAGAGGAGTCGTTGGGTGTACTTTCGTGTCAATCATGGCATAACCACAGAGCACTCTGACAGCGCCAACCTCCGGCAAGGAAGTCACAATTTCTCTTCCATGGTCTGCTTAATTCAGGCAGGATGTTCTGCTAGCCAGGCCTGACGCTACGTAGTTTAGTCCAGTTTAGCGTCTGCTAGCGGTCACCGGGATCATCAATTGTTTGACGTCATGTGATGCGCAATTTCTCTTTGTGCTTCCAAATCCAAAACTTCATAACAAATAAGCTCCAAAATTCAATGGATTGTTCATTGGGTAAAGTCCTGACTTTGTATTAAACTGAATCGTTTTGAACTTTTGAGTTATTTGACCGAAAAACAAACTAGCGAACGAACAAACGAACCAAAGGAAAAACATAACCTCCATGGCGGAGGTAATAATGCAAATTCTAATAGAATAATCGAGTTCTCCACAAACGGTCGAAATTACACAATCTATAACAGACAGGCACGGACGATGTATGATTTATTATTTGATATTGTTATCAATTTTAGGATGACGCATTGCTTGGGTTTTTTCATTCCATGATGAAACATTCTTTTAAAGTTGTATAGAAGTTTTCTCTCGCCGACTGAACCTACCAACAACAAGAAAACTTTGCTTCGATTTCCGAGATCTCGATTGAGGAGGAAGAGTTTGTAGTGGGTCACTGACGATAACTCTTGCGGCAATGACGTCAACACGATGAATCCTTACTGGCCGGTGTGGCTCCAGGACAGGTCGCTTCATCCCAAGTGACAGATTCTGGCTATGGAAGTGACATAACTGATCCCATGGCCTCCACCCTTTTATTCTGGGAATCCCATAAGCATCATTCCCGCAAGACTCAGACCAGCAGACGCCTTGGGCAACTCCTAACTCCGCCAGTCGGCGACTTGAAAGGTTGCCATGGTGACAGCGTGGTCGTGATGTCATCACTGTGACGCAACGAGGTCGGAAAGAAGCATTGCGAGCGCCCGTGATTGGTTTCTGGGTTCTTCCGCCCCTCCCAGTGATTTAGGCTTCTGCTTCTTCTTTATTGCCGCTTTTATTCATTGCTGGGTCGATTTATGACCCAGTGCAGACGAGGAAATGCTTGAATGGCTTCCAAAAGTATCCAAACGCTCACCGATAAGGGAGCTTTTTCTTTCTCAAGGGCTAAAGTGTGTGCAGTGCCTCTCAGCAGTGGCAATAACTCTTTGAAATGTCAGGATTCTTAGTTCAAAGGAGTAATCTCTATAAAATTGATCACTACGCTCACAGAACTATGCTCACATGTACCGGTCAAAATCATTTGCATTGGCACCAAAGAAAATTAAATCATTTGCGGTCTGTGCGTGATTCCTGTATCAATCCGTTTTATAACAGTTGCACGGAGGGAAACACGTCTCCGCATTTCATGCTAATGTGGACTCCTCAAAATCAAGTGCATTATCGTTGACATGTGTAGGCTATTCTCTGAACATGGACACAACATTTATGGGAAGAGTGATGTGTTGATTAGAGACAAATGTTACGGTACCGTAGCAGTCAACTCTGGAATAAAACACGGCTCTGTTCTGAAATACAACTCTGTTAAAGAATGTATGTTCAGTGGTCTTGCAGGATCGATCTACATGTATAGTCCTGACCATTTGCAACGTGTGCTTTAGAGGTTTGCAGCATGCTCTTTGTAGTGGGTTCATCCCCGAAAACATCTGGTCGTCAACGTTTTATCTAATAACAGACCAAGGAGATTCAAATGACGAGCTTGTTCAAAAGTTTGTACGTAAGAATTTCGGCCGCTTTTCCAGATGTATTTCAATGAGTTTCCGGAGAAAGTTTTTCATTACCACGCCTCCAATTATCCACATGCAAGCTGCAGGCCTGCCCTCATGTTGTTATACTAACCACGAGAGAGCGGTATATAGATAGTGAAGAACAGCACCGGGATATTCTAAGTGCAGACTTGTTTTTCCTTTAGAAAGTTGCAAGATAAAAACACGGTTGTCCTCAAGAGAAGACGGAGGGTGTATTTCTTTTCTCTGGAGAATGTCTTTTAACCTAGATGGCAGAAAAAGCGCCTCAAATATTTCCGGACATAAATTCATTTTAACAATCTGCGCACGCGTGCATGCGTGTATGTATGTGTGTGTGTATGAGTGTGTGTATGTATGTGCGTGTGTGTGTGTGTGTTGGGTCCATTGACAAACCAGGACGTGCTCAGACGCACCAAACTGCCAGGAACTGAGGCCGTGATCATGCAGGCCCAGCTGAGGTGGACTGGCCACGTCATGCGACTGGACGATAGCCGCCTGCCGAAACAGATGTTCTGTGGTGAGCTGACACGCGGCACACGTCACCCAGGCGGTCCAGTCAGCGCTACAAAGACACTCACAAAAATACACTACGGTCCTGCAGCATCCCAACGATCGGGTGGGAGGCCCTGACTGCTGACCGCTGTGTTTGGCGACGGCTAGTCTACAAAGGCACCAATGCCTTCAAAGAAGAGCGCCTGGCAAGCCTGGACAGAAAACGCCAGGCCAGGAAAGAAAGCAGAAGGCCCTACTCCCTCTGCAGCAGCCTGCCATGTGTGTGGACGTCCCTGCCCATCGGAGTTCGGCCTGAGGAAACACATGAGGCGCCACTGACGTCATCTACGCAGAGCGAAGGACCTCAATGATTGGATATGTGGATTAGGTGGCTGGAGCAACCGTTTCCCACATTGTCACAGCCCACCCCATGCCAAGCGTTCATGGACGATGTGTGCATGAGTGTCGAACAGGAGCCTGACATCAAAGCAATGCTACAGAAAACTGAAAAGTTCCTGAACTACACGGGCATGGAAGTGAAGCACGCGATGTGCGCCCTGATACACGCCCAGAGCTCAGGAAACAACTAGTCGAAGGACAGCATGCAAAGAACAAGCATGAAGCTCCAAGGTGGAGAAATACACAAGTTTGGTAATTCTCAAAGCTAACGATACCTGGGATTCCATATATACATTGACAACACAGCGACCATACGACAAATTGACGAGATCAAGGAGGGCTTTCGACAGACGATGGAGAAAATAGACCGGTCCCCACTACCCGTAAACAAGCAAATAGAAGCAGTGAACATCATGGCATCGACACAACTGAACCTTTACTTTGAGAATCTTCATTTCAGTGAAAAAGTACTAAAAGAGCTAGAAGACATGATAGCCGACTTCGTCAGAGTCGCCATGAAGCTGAATGACTCGTCAACCAGAGCTATGATATTCACGCCAAGAAGAGAGAGAGGATTAGGATTGATAAGACCAAGAACAATGTATTATGCCAAACGAGTATCATTTCCTACTTTCTGCCTCAACAACGACGACCCACAGGTGAGATAAGTCGCAAGACGCAGCTCCTCTCTCCACATGAGTAAGAGAAAATTTGTCATGGCAGGTGAGGAAGAAATGAACTTCGGTGGATATGAGACCAACTATTCCGGAAGGATTGCAAAGAGCTGCAAAGTGAACTGGTCACGCTCAGTTTTTCGTGCAGCAGAACGAGCTGTGTGTTCGGCTGAAAATGAACCTCGAGTTCAACCGCGACAGCGATCTCTTTGGGGTGGTGACACCATTGTCAGACGACGACGAGATCACTCTTTGCTTCACTGATCCCAAGTGCCTGTTCTCAGCAATGAAGGAGAACGACATAGAAAAATCCCTACACACAGGCGTGGCCTGGAACAACAAGGGAGACTTTTCCGCGACGCCGTGCCCACCGCCGACATTACGTGCTTAAATGGACACCTGAAAAATAGCGCGATCACCGATCAGCTGACTCGTTCTGTGGTGAAGGGTCGCCTCCAACTTCTGGAAACTAGCGCCGTCGACAACAGGTACTATCCAGAAACATACCCGTGCGAATGTTCATTATGTGGATATCATACGGACACAAATTCATACGCACTGAATGGATGTAAAAGGCTGCGGGGCCTTTACACAGAGCGACACGATCGTTGTGTGGAGCTCGTACTGCAGGAACTCTTCAAGTCGTTGCTAACGGAATACTGTGAGGTGTTCCACAATCATCCAGTGGCCCTACACGGAGAAGCCATAGACTCTTGCAAACCAGATCTGTGTGTATTAGACCATAGTCAATCAGCCGCTTTCATCGCTGAAGTGCCCAACCCTTTAAATGTATTTTTGGACGCATGCTATGAACAAAAGTTCATCACATACATGTCACTACACTTCAGGCTTTGTGAAGCAGGTTTTTCCACCGAGATTGTTGTCCTGGTGATAGGTTATCTCGGAACAGTGCACCGACACGTACTTCCAGGCCTGACACTACTGGTGTTACCCAAGCGAGTGAGGAAAGGCACGAGTATCTCAGTGATGATTTGATCAAGAGGGGTCTGGGCTAGACGAGGTCATATAATGACGCGATATGTAAGTCCTTGGCTTTCACCTGACCCGCTCACAACCATGATACGCCCCAGTTCGAGGGATATACCTCTGTAATTCTGGGGGTCTTGTTTGTCCCCTTCTTTATAGATGGAATTATCACTGATTGGCTCCAGCTTCTGGGAAAGTACTGTTTCTCATACATTACATAGAATAACTTATGGAGTACGGGCAGTATCTGATTGCAAGCTACTTTAAGGTAATCCCCTGATATTTCGTCTAGTCCAGGAGCCCTCTTGCTGAACACATTTTCAATTGCAAGTTTACCTTCTTCCATTAATATTGGAGTATCAAGTTCTTCAATAGTCACTGTTCTATCTTGGTTTGCAATAGAGGGGGCAGCCGCTGTGGGACACCTGACTTCTCCTAACAAGTTCTGGAAGTAGCTTTTCCATGTTTCTAGTTCAATAGCTGGCAGCTGCACTGTTTTAAAATTAAGCAGGCGGACCTTAGACCAGAAGGCATGAGAGTTATTTTGATCTTTAATCAGATTCTGGCTTGTTGTCATTTGGAATTCTTTTTTCTTTTCTTGTGTGATTCTATTGTAAGTGTTTCTGAGTTGGATATGCATATCCTTGCCTGTTTTAGACATTGTATGTCTGTATAGGAATAGTGCTCGTTTGGCTTTTATTTTGGCTTGTTTGCAGTCGAGGTCATACCATTTGGCACTTCCGCGGAATTTATAAGAACTGGAGGGTCCTCCGGGAACCTGAAGATTCTTGTGTCTGCGGAAGAGCGTAGCTGTCTAGCGGGTGAGTAAGTGCGCATGGGTTTAGAGAGATATTGAGAAAGGGATTCAGCGAAGTAATAGTAGTAAAGACAGGCAATCTTGTATTGGACTCTAGCACTAATGGGCAACAAGTGGAGAAAGCGGAAGAGAGGAGTGAGATGATCTGACTTTTTTGATTTACAGATGAGTCGAGCTGCAGCATCTTGCACTCTTTGAAGTTTATCAGTGAGATATGCGGGACAGCCAGCAAGAAGGCCATTGCAATAATTATGCCTTCCGTTTGTCAGAAAATGTCATCAGCCGTCGCCAAGTATTTTGAGATGAAATTAATTTCTGCTTTAAGTGACGAGCGATGTTTGTAAAGTAGTGGTAGAACAGAACGTTCTGGTCTCCTGTTTGAATCGACTTATATAATCACAAAACAAACGTGTTCAGCGCTTTCGGATTTAGCCGCGAAAACATTTTAGAGCAATGACTCATATTTTGGAATAAATGTTTGAATAGTCCACTTTTAAAAAAAAAGATCCTGCTCATTTCTATATCGGGTCTTCGTAAACACGGTCTCGTCATAAATAGGCCTTCCAGAGCTGCCGTTCCATGAGGAAAACTTGCCAGATCATGACATGTCGGGCCGTTGTGATTAAAACATCTCGAAAAGATGGCACACACGCGTCTTATTAAGCGTAAACGACAACCTAGAAAGAATATTCCCGGATCTTTGGCAGTCTCATTTACTGACAACGCGTTGAAACCGACCAGAACAGTTTCGAATCTTCACATGGCTGATGCTCCAGTGCCCACGTTTCCGTTGCTTTTAAATGTAATCTTCTCTCTTAAAAATCCTCTTCTGAACAGGCTTGTTTGGGCAGTACAGGAGGAAGTGTCAAATGTAGTTACCGGCAACCAAAATTTAGATTTAGAAAAAAAAGGACAGTTCATGTGTAGAGAGTACAAAAACATGAAGGAAATTTGTTTTGAAGGCTCTATCTATAACATTACAGAAATTACATCCACTTTTGTTTTGACTTTTTGTCACTATTTTAACATCTGTACGATTAGCCATCTTTGATGTTACACCACAAACTCAGCTGAACACACAATAAGATTCATTTTTTTCCGTCTCTTGTACATGTAGATATGAACCATTTTTTTCCAGACTCCAGAATGAACACAGTGTTGCATGGCAAGCCATCGAAAGTAGGAAAAAGTATGATTTGTTAACTTGTTACAAACCTGTAGATTTTCAACACCTTTGAAGCATATTCAAGTGGCCTTAATAATAGTTTATTCATCGCACATACCTTCCCTTGAGAGGCACGCTCATGGCGTTTACAATCCAAATAATCAACACTCATACAACCACTCAACACCACATTCCTACAAAAACTCACACACTACATACATAAACAAAAAAAACTAAGATTCAATAGAACACATAAAACAAACTATAAAATATACACAGCACTTGCAGGCCAGGTCAAGTAAGGCGAAGTTGCTCAGCGGGAAAGGCTGATATGAAGAGGTGGGTCTTTAGAGCACTTTTGAACTGGGGCAGAGTGTCAGAATGACGGACTGAGAGAGGGAGACTATTCCAGGTTACAGGTACAATACAGGAGAAGGCACGCTGTCCTTGAGTTTTCTTATTGCGGCGGGGGACCTTAAGCATTCTAGAGTCAGCAGCTGAGCGTAGAGATCTGAAAAGCGTGTAGACTGCAATAATTTATGTAAGAGCGTGTGGTGCGGTGCTGTGGATGGCTTTGAAGCACAAAGTAGCAAGTTTATAATCTATCCTCTGATAGATGGGGAGCCAGTGAAGTGTATGTAGGAGTGATGAGGCATGGGTACGCTTGGGACATCGAAAAACTAGCCTAGCAGCACAATTCTGAACTTTCTGGAGTTTGTTAAGCAGAGTGTCGGGGATACCAGCGAGAAGAGAGTTTCCATTGTCGAGACGAGACAGAACAAGTGATGTGATGAGCGTTTTGGTGGCCTGCTGAGAAAGATAATGACGAATGGTACTAATATTCCTTAACTCATAATATGCTAACTGACAGACTGTGTTGACATGAGATCTCATTGACAGATCATCGTCAAACATGACGCCTAAGTTTCTAACAGACTGAGAGAAGACGATGTCACTGTGACCAATGGTTAGTTTGAGGGCCTGATCCGATTTGCCTCCGCCGCCCACCAGGAGTGCTTCAGTTTTTTAGTCATTGAGATGGAGCTTGTTCCGGGTAATCCACCGTTTCACGTCAGAGATACAGTGTTCGCTGGTAGAAAGAAGAGAGGGGATTTGACATCAAATTTTGGCCCAGGCAACGGTAATGTGTGATTGATGTAAATAAAATGTTGCTATGCCTAAAAATAAGTCAGAAATGTCTTTTCTGTAGTAAAAAAGTGCACATATTATATAATTTACAAATTTTATGGCATGGACATAATGGACACAACTTGGAAACTAATGAACCGATTGCCACAAGATTTAGATACTTACTGCAATACAATGTATTCTGTCTTCCAAACTGGTTTACCTAGAGCCAAGCTGATGACAGTCATTGCAAGACAGTTTCTGAAAACAGGTGGTATCAGAAGCCGGAAGAGCACATGCAAATCATCAGAATGTCCTTGAATTCTTGGTAATCTTCTGATTTTGTGTAGATAGTCATTTGTGAACAGTCTGCAGGAGCTACTTGTAAGACAGTGATTGTCTAAATCATCAAGCATGTCACCGAGAAATCTCCAGAATGTGCAAAAAGATTCAGATACTGCGGTTGATGGTGCAGCATTTTTCGAATGCCATAGGTGACTCGACTGGGCTAGCCCACATGTGTATCCACAATCGACGTGGTTGTCTGCTTTGATCGGCTTGCTTGAGGTTTGCATGATAGTCAAAGTATTAAATTTATATATACTGCATTCAGCATAGATTCTTCTTTCCAAAGCATGCAAAGATGCAAGTATTTATGTTAATGGTTGTCTGCAAACGTTGTTTTGATTCTGATGTCTATAGCGCACACAAGCACGCCATTCTGGTCGCTATTGTAATCAAGGCGACCTTGACATCCAACATAATTTCCTGCATTGATTGAGTGGCACAATATTTACGGTATTAGTTTGGTATCCATCGTATTTAGCCTAAATTTACCATTCCAGTGCATGCAAAGATTCTATTGTGTAGGTTCCTGGTTGTCTTCAAACGTGACTTTGATTCTGATGTCTATTGCACTATGCATGCCACTCCACTCGCTTTTGTAAACAAGGCAACTTCGATTTCAACGAGCCGAGTTCAATGAGGTCCCCTGCTTTGATTAGCTGGCAGAAATTGTGCACGACCTTTATGACATTAGCTTTGTTTCTATCATATTCAGCATACATTTCTTTTTCTAAAAAGTATAGAAATACTATATTTTAAACAATCGTGTGACCGTAGAAAACGCGAAAAAAATCTAAACTTTGTTTAGGTTTGATAGGATCATTCAGTGCATATTAATCGACAGTACCAAGTTTGAGGTTTACAAAACGAGACCACAAACCTTCCCCTTCTGGTGTGAGTCATTTTGGTATAGCAACAGTGAACGGTGAGCAGAGAAGGGGAATTTCCCTTGCTCACTGGAAGCCCCCACGCTCTCATTACGTTAGACAACGGCTGCACGTGTCAACGCTTTTCGGTAGTACTCGCTTTCGATCTTCCGTGCCCTCATACTCACACTCCATGAATATAAAACAAACGGAAAAGAAAGATGAAACATGAATCTTTAATTTGCACCAATATTTTTTAATACAAATGTGACACTTGCACACCATAACAATCATATACAAAACGAGGTATTTTTAGACTCGTAAATCGTTTTCCGCATAACTCGCGTAGGCTGCCGCTGCCTATGGTCAGCGTGTAGCGGCCAAAACAGTAACCGGAAGTCATCGCAGAGTTATCTGCGAGGGACGTGCTTTATGCAATTTACCGCTCCTGCACCCGTTCTTCGCATGGAATATATTCCGACAAACGACGCATTAGTTGCTTTACGAGGTTTTGGTGCATTTGTGTAGTTCAACACATGATGTAGCGTTCAAAAAAGTTTTTCCCCGTGTAAAGCCGTCTCCCCTGCCGGAAATAATATGGGAGTCACCTCCCTGTAGTCTGTTTGTAGTCTGGTTTTATAAAACGCGACCGTTGACTGACTTGGCACGCCCGGGGAGTTATGCTAAGATCCGGCCGCGTAAATATATCTGCGTTTTGTAACAAACGTCTTGCTCGGCGGTACTGTACTCCATGCACCTTAACGGTGCGCGTGATTCGGGTGTAATCTTAAGCTAAACGACGTTCCGAATGTTTCCGACTTCGACCATTTCAGCAGCGCCAATAAACGTCGTTTAGCTTAAGATTACACCCGAATCACGCGCACCGTTAAGGTGCATGGAGTACAGTACCGCCGAGAAAGACGTTTGTCACAAAACGCAGATATATTTACGCGGCCGGATCTTAGCATAACTCCCCGGGCGAGCCAAGTCAGTCAGGCGGAGTGGCGGGTGCCGTCTCTTTTTAGAGTGGAATTCTCAGCACGTCCCGAGCAGATAACTCTGCGATGACTTCCGGTTACTGTTTTGGCCAGGTTACTGTTTTGGCCGCTACACCTCCTGCATTTGAACGCGCAGTTCGAGAGCGCGAACGACAGACCCGTCAGGTCAGAGCAAATCGCAAGCTTTCTGTGCAAATCAGCTCGACCAGATTACGATATTCATAATGAAGACTGAACACGCTTTTAGATTTTATGGCATATAACTATGTTTTTTCAATCACCAGATTTTAAAAATACTTTAAAATGTTCAAATAATCGTTTGAATTGCGTCTATTTTACAAAACCATCAACATTTTGCAGCATTAGAAAGGTCGCGATCTTCTCTCTTTTACGACATATGAATTATAGCGGTACTATGTATAGAAAACGAGCGAACTTTGAGAGCAGCACGGTGGTGGCGAAAAACGCCGGTCTGACTGCGCATCAACCGCAGCAACTTCGCTGCTTACTGGGTCATGTAAACGTGTGAGTTAATGGCTTTTTACGATTCCCACACACTCAAACTCAATATTACGTTAAAGAAGAAAGAACAATTAACAACAAAATGTATGTTGTATTTCAACCCACGCAAAACTGTCTGAGTTGTTCAAGTGTAAAGATCACTGTTTTCTCAACGAACAGCTGGTCGCCCAGTAGCGTTATATAGGTTGCCGGTACCTAGTCAAATGCCACCAACAGAATCTCGAACCGCAGTGACCGCATGCTTCCCAGCCCAGGTTACGGCTGACAGACAGCGAGGTCCGCTACTTCGTGGTCAACAAGGGTCACCTCTACAGACTTGGTGTTGTGTTGTCTCGTCCTCCTGCCTTGGAGGAAAAGCTTCACCGGACCTGCATCAAGACGACGTCAACCGGTCAGAAGTGTTCTTGTCACCTTCCCTGTTCTCCTTTATTCCCCACCCACCCCCACCCCACGCCGCCGATGGGTCAGGAGTAAGAACAGACCAATCGTGTCTCTCATAGCGCTTGGTAAACAGAGAATTACTATGTATAGCGTAATGCTGAAATGGTCGAAGTTTGAAACATCCGCGGACACTGTACCCGAGGTACTATGTCCGAGCGGACAGAGTACCCCAGTTTTCAAATCTCGACATTTGAACGAGAACTGACATTTATAAACGTCGTTTAGCTTAAGATTACATCCGAATCACGCGGACCGTTAAGGTGCATGGAGTACAGTCCCGCCGAGCAAGACATTTGTCACAAAACGCAGATACATTAACGCGGCCGGATCTTATCATAACTCCTCGGGCGTGCGAGTCACGTGACTGTAAGGCCGAGCTTTGAAAACTGGGATACTCTGTCCGGACGGACAGAGTACCTCGGGTACAGTGTCCGCGAATGTTTCCGACTTCGACTTATTCAGCTATAGTAATGACTTGTTTATAGTCAACTAATCCCAGTGATTTGAGTAAACCATACCACGACATTCCCCTTACTGAAGCGTATAAGTTGTAAAGTCTCATCCATCCAATCATCCATCCATCCATCCATCCATCCATCCATTCATTCATCCATCCATTAATCAGTCAATCAGTCCATCCATCCATCCATCCATCCATTCCCATCCATCCCCATCCATCCATCCATCCATCCATCCATCCATCCATTCCCATCCATCCCCATCCATCCATCCATCCATCCATCCATCCATCCATCCCCATCCATCCCCATCCATCCATCCATTAATCAATCAGTCCATCTATCCAACAACCCAATTATCCATCCCTCCCTTCCTCTCTCCCTCTATCCATCCATACATTCATGCATTCGTCAGAGAGAGAGAGAGAGAGAGAGAGAGAGAGAGAGAGAGAGAGAGAGAGAGAGAGAGAGAGAGAGAGAGAGAGAGAGAGAGCATGAGTGTTTGCCTGCCTATCTGTCCGTCCGTCCGTCCATTCCTCCCCCCTCTCTCTCTCTCTCTTTCTCTGTCTGTCTCTCTCTCTTTCTCTCTCTGTCTCTCTGACTCTCTCTCTCTCTCTCTCCCTCTCTCTCTCTCTCTCTCTCTCTCTCTCTCTCTCTCTCATGTACGCACGCCGACATGAGCACTCTTCCTGAGGCACAAAACGTTCACAGCCCGCATTGAAAACAGCCACGACTCCCTGGTCTGCGTAGGAAAAGCAGGCTTGGTCCCTCACCACAGCATTGTCTTCGCCACTGCTTCAGTGTAGAATTGAATCGGTAAGCTGCCTGGCACGTACAACCTAATGATATTACGACAGCAGATCGAGTTTAAAAGGCAACTTTTTGAGGAGTGCATATTGGCTCAAACAAACGCAGATTAATCTCGCACACAGACAGCTGACACCCTACTGACTTTCAACATAATTTTTTAACCCCCTTTGGTGAAATGTGACGATTTTGCGTTATGGTTCAGCAGAGGTTGATAAGTTTCTCGCTGTCAGGCAGTATGCATTTCTAACAATTAAAATAAAATTGTAGCAATTTACTGCTTCCTTTTGGCGACCTTGTCAGACGCAGAAAATAATGTTCTTCGCCTTGACATGACTGCGCGTGTTGAAGGGTGACGTGAAATGAAATGTCAGTAGGTTGATTTGACTCGTAGCCATATAGATTTGTCATGTGTCGCATCTCATCACTCAACAATGACTGTGGGCTCGGTCGCCGCAAACTAAGTGTCAACGTGCGTGGACTGATGCGTGGCGGGCGGGCTTTCTCGCTCTGCTCCGCTCCGCCTTTGCCAGGCACCCCTCGTGCTGGTGCGCATTTGGAACTTTGGAGAGCCACTTGTTATTAACATTTTTAAAAACTCACAGGCGCTCTAGAACAAAAACTGCCTCTGAAACTTTATTCACATTCAAAATGGACAGAGAGAGAGAGAGAGAGAAAGAGAGAAAGAGAAAGAGAGTGAGAAAAAGAGAGAGAGATGGAGGGTATGGGAGGGAGATGGATGCAGACAGGCAGAGGTTCTCTGCAAGAGGACATTCACGCTATCTTTACACAAATAAATGTAGAGACCTGGGTAACCTTCGTGACATCGAAAAATTAAAAGACAGTGAGAAAGGAATATACAGAAGAAGAAATATTTGTAAAGGAGAGCAAATCAAGACAGATACATCAATGTACCTAGTTGTAGTCTCGTGCTGGCATGTCAGTAGGAACCTCGCACACGCACTCACGCAAGCAAACGTGATCAGATAAGCGCGGAAGTCACAGACCAACGTAAAGGTGACACACAAAGTGCTCATATTCACTCATACAAAAACAGTCGCATATAACGACTTTAGTAGAAACAAAAAGTCTGGTAAGAAAAGGCGAGAAACATCCGTCCAAAGACGAGACCGAAAACTTCAGCTTTTTCCATTAATCTACTCCTCCATACAACCCTGAGTGGCAATCACACTTGCGTGTGAAAGATGTATACTATTAATCTACTCGGTGTGGAGTAGAAAGAACTCGCATCTAATGTCGTCACGCTGCTACTTGTTCACGTCAGCAGTAACCATGGAAGGCCAGTCATCCGTAACCTGTGTCGTGACGGCGACTTTTGATTTCCGGTGAAGCTGGTGTTTGTGGCCACCTGGACAGGCAATTTTCTTCAATCAACAACCCAAGGGCAGTCGGCTGTTCGTGGGACCTCCACGCTTTAAAAGCAATAGAACTCTCAGTTCATATCCAACATCCCGCCCCGCCTTGACCTCCCACTCCCCACAACCCCCAGGGAATCTCACCTAGTGACACACGTATGCCCATTCTGAATTCAGAGATACTACTTACTGTAGTCATTACAAGCATACTGGCGAGGGAGAGGAGGAGGAGGAGAAGCAGGAGCAGGACGAGCAGAACGAGGAGCAGGAGGAAGATGAATAGAAGGATGAGTGGGATAAATAAGAGGAAGAGTGGGATAAATAGGAGGAAGAGTGGGATAAATAGGAGAAAGAGCGATAGGAGGAGGAGGAGGAGGAGGAGGAGGAGGAGGAGGAGGAGGAACAGGAAGGAGGAACAGGAAGGAGGAACAGGAAGGAGAACAGTACCAGGAAAAATAACATAAGCAGTAGGAAGAGCAGGAGAAGGAGGGCGAGGAGAACGATGAATAGGAGAAAAGTAGAATAAGGAAGAAGAGTAGGAGAAGAAGGAGCAAGTGCAAAAGGACGACGTTGACCACGGGGAGAACGAGGAGAAGATCGAGGAGGAAAACGAGACAGATGATGAAAAGGACGAGGAGGACGAGGGCAAAGGCGAGGGTGATGATCACAAGGAACAGAAAGAGGCATAGGAACTGATAAATTTTCAAAGAAATTCAGGGATGACACGAGAAAGCGGAAAGAAAAAGGATGGGTGGGTGGATGGATGATGGATGGATGATGGATGGATGGTGGATGGATGAATGGATGGGTGGATCGATGGATGGAAGGATGGATTCCTTGGATTGATGGATGAATGGATTAATGGATGGATAGATGGGTGGATTAATGGGTGGATGGGTGGATGATGGATTGATGGATAAATGGGTGGATGGATGGATTAATGGATTAATGGATGGATGAGAGATCGATGGGCCGATGGATAAATGAATGGGTGCATAGATGGATGATTGTTGGAAGTATTGATGGATGATGAATGGATGGATAGACGGATGGATGAATGTATAGAGTGAGTGAGTTTCACGGCCTATCAGTTTCTCCAGGCTATGTAAGACCGTACAGCACGTCACTACGAAGGAAGGGAGTACCACTGAAGGATACTGGGTCTTCGCTAGCACCTGTACCAGCAGACATGTCAACTTCATGAAGTTATTGAAATCTCAAAGTGTGATGTCAGACATCGATTGACCGATTTCGAATGCAGCTGCCAGTTGCATTCTCGAACATTTCGTCTGCACTGAATACTAGATCACTCAAAGTATGTGGGAGTAGAAAACAGTACTGTGTCATTTGCCATAACCATCGGGGCAAAATTATTGATGGAAAAGTTGTCAAGCTACATGGCATTCCAGCAAACAAGCAACTACTGCAACTTCATGAAGTTATTGAAATCTCAAAGTGTGATGTCAGACATCGATTGACCGACCGAGTTCGACTGCAGTTGCCGAATCAAACGTAAGCGCTGCTCCCAAGCTCATTTAAGTTGCTTGTGATCGTTTCGCTATCTGATCTGACAGTAATTACTAAGCATTGATATCAAAAGCACTATTCAAATATTAGGCGGTTGGTCTACCCCGCACAACTAAAATCTACGGTTAATATCATCTCCACAAGCCGAACTACGTGACCCGATCTTACAAGTTATACATTACGCCGAGTATGGGCAAGTTGATCATTCATCGACTCGATGATAGTGAATTTTCGGTCCTCGCCAGACCAGGGAAACGAAATTGTCAATTCAAGTCAGAACTAAACAGTTATCTGCTGCTACTCATTCGAGCTTTACATGAAACATTACATCACACTAGCTCGATCGTCTGCTGGCTTAGTGACTACGGTTAGATCGCGTTCATCTGCTAGCCAGCTAGGTACGTACGGTGAGGTTTGTTTACTTATGTTCTGTGGGTTTTTGTGCAGAAAGTATACGTTAAAACAGTCTAATATGACTATTTTCGATTATTTTTAAGCTAATTAATATTTTTGCATGCTTTAATGTCATCCTTTTGCCACGATCTAGCGATCATTACATCAGCTTCTATTTTTACCAGTCTACCGGAACTGCCTGAATTAAAGGGACGAAACTCGGGCTGAATTTCCGATTCAGAAATGAGAATGTCCTATAGGTCGACCAAATAGTCATGAACTGCACGCAGTTGTAGAATGCTCTTTGGTCGATGAAGTGTCATCGTGCGGCTAGATCATCTTCTGTGTTGTATTGCTCTGGAGACTGTGATACAACTGTGGGAAGGGCTTTAGCAAAAGGTCATCTTCACTACGATCTTTCCAGATTCTACTACACTGCCTATAAGGACTAATATTTCAAAGTATGCTAGTCAGAACCTCGGTTGTGTCCGTTTCCACTGAAAGCAGGGGTTCGAGAGACTTTATAAGCTGACAAGTAGCTACTTGTCAGGAATGTGGTTATCAATTGTAAACAGACGGCTCCGTTTTAAGCATCTCAGAGACGTTCAAGTATGTCCATGGACGATCATCACTATGGGGCATTTCAAGCACAGCACAGAGGCAGGCTGCAAATACGTCTTATACAGTCCGTCCAGCTTGTCCATGGCAATTACCGACATGTCTCTCCCGACAGCGACCTAATCCAAAGAGCTTAGCAGGATGTCGAAAATGTCAGGTGAAAAGATGTCCCTAGCTCCGTCCCATAGCAAATGATTTCAGGTCAGCGGGAAATGCACGGCAGAGACAAAAGGCGCAGAAAGTTACTTCTCTCTCTCACGGAGACTCTGTCCCATGTATTTTCCGAGCGGCCGATTCCGTCCTTTTATCTACCGACCCGACCATTCTGCCTCAATTGCTGCAGCCACTGTGAAAATTGCATTTGATGGTTGTACATTATCTCCCATGCACTCACGGTGCGTTGCTATGGCCCATTGTCCATCACCTGATCGGCGGATGAGGCTCCATTGGCAGGCCAGGGAAAACTGGTGACGTCACCCACTGTGAGCGTGGCCTTCATGGGAAAGTTCTCATCAGTCCCTCAGACATTACCGTCACCGACTGGGCAGCGTGTGACGTTTGCAATGACGCTTCTTGGGAACAGCGGTTTTTTTAAGGATGTCAGACTATTCTACGATGTGGAGCAACGGAAATTTCGTTCACTTTTATTCGTTTTACGTAACTTCATGGCTCTCTGATCTTCATCGATGTTCTCTAATTCTCAAGAGATAGCTGCTGAGACCTGCACAATGAGGGGAGAAGCAGCGCGATCGAGCGGACTCATATAGATGGATGAAAGTGCGCCGTTTTTGGTTGCGTGAGATCTGCGCTGCCGCCATCTTAGCAATGGCAATTGACTCTGCGCGAATACTAGCTAAAGTTCACATGTTCTGGAAGGTTTGCAGCAGACATTAGAAATAAAATCCCTGACCAATTTTCATCCTCTTTGGATGTCAGCGGCTTATTACCTGTTCTTTGAGAAACATGTATGCAGAAGTTTGAAGCAAGTGGCATCATTGGTATGAAAACAATATCCAAAGAGAGATACTTTGTGTTTTTTGTGAAATTTGATACCATTTTTCACTTTAAATTCCTTCACAGCGAAACTAGAATGAGGTATCGAGATTACTGCTCATGGTGGCATGACGCAAGGGAAAATCACTGTGTTTCTCGCCACGAGTTGGGCTTCCTACAGCATTGATGATGTATTGCGCTTTCTACCGCAATGGTGATGTACTGCGCTTTCTACCGCAATGGTGATGTATTGCGCTTTCTACCGCAATGGTGATGTATTGCGCTCTCTATCGCAATGGTGATGTATTGTGCTTTCTACCGCAATGGTGATGTATTGGGCTTCCTACCGCAATGGTGATTTATTGCGCTCTCTATCGCAATGGTGATGTATTGCGCTTTCTACCGCAATGGTGATGTATTGGGCTTCCTACCGCAATGGTGATTTATTGCGCTTTCTATCGCAATGGTTTGCCTTGGGCAAAGGCTGTTATTATTTGTTGACTCCAGCCAAAAACCAAGGCTACAGCAAAATGTTGTTATGTTGAACTGTTATGTGGGGATTATCTTCAGCCGTGGTAAGCTCCTAACATAACAACAGGCATTCTCTGGAGATCAAATCCCCTGAAGACGGAGTGTGGCTGCCTATATGGCGGGGTGTTCAAAACCAGTCACACACGCAATCATCTCACCCACTTGGGTGATCCTGGGAGTGTTTAACCCAGGTAGGAACAACAACAACAACAACAATATCGCAATGGTGATGTATTGGGCTTCCTACCGCAATGGTGATGTATTGCGCTTCCTACCGCAATGGTGATGTATTGCGCTTCCTACCGCAATGGTGATGTATTGCGCTTCCTACCGCAGTGGTGATGTATTGCGCTTCCTACCGCAATGGTGATGTATTGCGCTTCCTACCGCAATGGTGATGTATTGCGCTCTCTATCGCAATGGTGATGTATTGGGCTTTCTACCGCAATGGTGATGTATTGGGCTTCCTACCGCAATGGTGATGTATTGCGCTTTCTACCGCAATGGTGATGTATTGCGCTTCCTACCGCAATGGTGATGTATTGCGCTTCCTACCGCAATGGTGATGTATTGCGCTTCCTACCGCAATGGTGATGTATTGGGCTTCCTACCGCAATGGTGATGTATTGCGCTTCCTACCGCAATGGTGATGTATTGGGCTTCCTACCGCAATGGTGATGTATTGGGCTTCCTACCGCAATGGTGATGTATTGCGCTTCCTACCGCAATGGTGATGCATTGCGCTTTCTATAGCAATGGTGATGTATTGGGCTTCCTACCGCAATGGTGATGTATTGCGCTTTCTACCGCAATGGTGATGTATTGCGCTTCCTACCGCAATGGTGATGTATTGCGCTTCCTACCGCAATGGTGATGTATTGCGCTTTCTACCGCAATGGTGATGTATTGCGCTTTCTACCGCAATGGTGATGTATTGCGCTTTCTACCGCAATGGTGATGTATTGCGCTTTCTACCGCAATGGTGATGTATTGCGCTTCCTACCGCAATGGTGATGTATTGCGCTCTCTACCGCAATGGTGATGCATTGCGCTTTCTACCGCAATGGTGATGTATTGCGCTTCCTACCGCAATGGTGATGTATTGCGCTCTCTACCGCAATGGTGATGCATTGCGCTTCCTACCGCAATGGTGATGTATTGCGCTTCCTACCGCAATGGTGATGTATTGCGCTTCCTACCGCAATGGTGATGTATTGCGCTTCCTACCGCAATGGTGATGTATTGCGCTTCCTACCGCAATGGTGATGTATTGCGCTTTCTACCGCAATGGTGATGTATTGTCCTTCCTACCGCAATGGTGATGTATTGCGCTTTCTATCGCAATGGTGATGTATTGCGCTTTCTATCGCAATGGTGATGTATTGCGCTTCCTACCGCAATGGTGATGTATTGCGCTTCCTACCGCAATGGTGATGTATTGCGCTTCCTACCGCAATGGTGATGTATTGCGCTTTCTACCGCAATGGTGATGTATTGTCCTTCCTACCGCAATGGTGATGTATTGGGCTTTCTACCGCAATGGTGATGTATTGGGCTTCCTACCGCAATGGTGATGTATTGCGCTTTCTACCGCAATGGTGATGTATTGCGCTTCCTATCGCAATGGTGATGTATTGCGCTTCCTACCGCAATGGTGATGTATTGCGCTTCCTACCGCAATGGTGATGTATTGCGCTTCCTACCGCAATGGTGATGTATTGGGCTTCCTACCGCAATGGTGATGTCTTGCGCTTCCTACCGCAATGGTGATGTCTTGCGCTTCCTACCGCAATGGTGATGTATTGGGCTTTCTACCGCAATGGTGATGTATTGTCCTTCCTACCGCAATGGTGATGTATTGGGCTTTCTACCGCAATGGTGATGTATTGGGCTTCCTACCGCAATGGTGATGTATTGCGCTTTCTACCGCAATGGTGATGTATTGCGCTTTCTACCGCAATGGTGATGTATTGCGCTTTCTACCGCAATGGTGATGTATTGGACTTCCTACCGCAATGGTGATGTATTGCGCTTTCTATAGCAATGGTGATGTATTGGGCTTTCTACCGCAATGGTGATGCATTGCGCTTCCTACCGCAATGGTGATGTATTGCGCTTCCTACCGCAATGGTGATGTATTGTCCTTCCTACCGCAATGGTGATGCATTGCGCTTCCTACCGCAATGGTGATGTATTGCGCTTCCTACCGCAATGGTGATGTATTGGGCTTCCTACCGCAATGGTGATGTATTGCGCTTTCTACCGCAATGGTGATGTATTGCGCTTTCTACCGCAATGGTGATGTCTTGTCCTTCCTATCGCAATGGTGATGTATTGTCCTTCCTACCGCAATGGTGATGTATTGGGCTTCCTACCGCAATGGTGATGTATTGCGCTTTCTACCGCAATGGTGATGTCTTGCGCTTCCTACCGCAATGGTGATGTATTGTCCTTCCTATCGCAATGGTGATGTATTGCGCTTTCTACCGCAATGGTGATGTATTGCGCTCTCTATCGCAATGGTGATGTATTGTCCTTCCTATCGCAATGGTGATGTATTGCGCTTTCTACCGCAATGGTGATGTATTGCGCTTTCTACCGCAATGGTGATGTCTTGCGCTTCCTACCGCAATGGTGATGTATTGCGCTCTCTATCGCAATGGTGATGTATTGTCCTTCCTATCGCAATGGTGATGTATTGCGCTTTCTACCGCAATGGTGATGTCTTGCGCTTCCTACCGCAATGGTGATGTATTGGACTTCCTACCGCAGTGGAGATGTATCCTCATAAAAGGGAAACACTGAGTGCGTGACGTCATAAATCGAGCTAATGTTTAAGTTGGCATTTGAAAGATGACAACCCAAGAAACATGCTTCACGCGAGCGCGTACACACTCACATCCACATACCTACACGTATTCTTCCCTCCATCTTTCCCTCATTCATTTCCTTACTGCTTGGCTGCCTGCTCGCCTGTCTGCTCGTTACGATTTTGACAACTTTGGAGTTACAGAAAGGTCGTGGGTTACGAAGACTTGACAAACGCTTCCTAGCAGATTCCTTCATCCCATTCATAACGCCGCCTCTTGAAGTATCGGCCGAACAAAGCACTTGCGTGCGAGCCAGGTCAGACAACTGTAGTTGTGGAGAACTTTGTTTGCCTTCCGTCCTGAGTGGGATTGGATTTCACTTGCCTCAGCGAATGAAGCTTTGTGCATTAGTCATTTCTTATCTGTCAACATCGACGATCTTGCAGGAAAAGAAAATAATCTGCCAAACTGACGGACTGTTCCGACCCAAGTGCTCCGTCTTTGAGAACACGGAAATAGCAACCAAGGTCCTTGGGTGCAGATGTCAATAGGACGCGCAAAACGACACGAAATACAGCTGTTTGATAGGCTTTATAGTTCGCTGGAGCTTCGCTGCGACTATTGGATTTCCCATAAGGAACTCCAGAGGACAACTCGCGCTGCAAAGATAATTCTTCCCCGATACTTCCTTCCATCGATTCGAACAAAGCCCGTGGCTTCCGTAAAAGTCAGAGCGACAGTCAGATCTTCAAACCTGCAACGCTAACCCCTAGTCTCTGCAACACGACTTAACTTGGATCACTTTCCGGTAGAGCGCGAACTAAAAATGTCTCCGATGCTATTTTCATTCAACTCCCCAGGGATTTCCATCCTAACTTTTTACGGGGCTTCTCTTCCGTTGAGACGGAAAGCATAATTGGAAACGAAAACTGCCTCATAGATTGACGCAAGCATTACAAATAAGTGGCTTGCTTTCTTGCAGAGCACGCATTTATCTAGGTCGTGTGGCTTTTAAGAACATGGCTATGATGACAGTGTTACGTTGTGCATGAAGAGGGGGGGAGAGGAACTGGCGCCAGCTGCATTAAACTGAGCCTGGGTTTCAGTGACCTGAACCTCGGAATGTGAGTCTGCGTCATCCGAAATCCTACGAGATGATAATTTCCACAAACCCACAGTTTTGTTGGAAAGGCCACCAGCCACGGAAGTCCACGAATATGTTTCTAATTGAAGAAGTGCTCAGCTTGTATGCCACCTAGGACAACACTTGGACAGAACGAGTATGGTTGACGTGAAAGCCGTTTGGCAATTCATGTTGGCACAGGTCCAATTATTCCGCTTCACTTTGCTTTCCCGCTAAAAAGTACAGTGTCATGGACTGCATCACACCGTCTTCACACACGGCACGATTAAACTTGGTGGCGGAAATCATGCAGGTCAGCGGTGTCAGTGGCCCTCAGCAGAGTCAAATGACTTGGTTTCGTTTTTAGTAACAAGGCAATATTTCTACCAGAGGAGGCTCGAGCGACTTTCTGGGTGGCGAGAGCATTGAAAACAAAATGAGCGGGCAGAGCATCACCTGCAGAGTAAGTGCGATTCCATGATCATGTGCTTGCTGTCGACTTGCAACCATCGCGGCAGCGCAGATCTCGCACGAAGACGAACTCCAACCCTCTGTCGGTCTATAGTCGTACAAGAGGTAACTGATATTTTCCAAGAACTGCAGCTGACCAGTGTTTGAATTTCCATGGGTCTTGAGCCACAAGAGGACAGGAACAAGACTAGATAGCACAGTTTGTAATGTGACATGCCTGCCTCTTGCAAGTCCCAATAACAATGTGACTTGCCTGCCTCTTACAAGTCCCAGTAACGATGTGACTTGCCTGCCTCTTACAAGTCCCAGTAACAATGTGACTTGCCTGCCTCTTGCAAGTCCCAGTGACGTCGTCCGCTTATGATCGCACTGCACTCGCAAGCGTCAGCTCATTCGTCCACTACAGACTTCGCCAGGCGGCGAGAGAGTCTCTAGCACAGTTCATATCACGTAATGGAAGGATTCCGTCCGAAATATTCAAATGGAGGTCACACGAGAGGCTTGTGAGATAGCCCTCTGCTCTCTGACATACGCTGTTAAAGTAGTTCTGAGACTATTAAATTTTCGCACAAAATTCATAAATTACTCTTGTTGAGGCAATAAACAAGAGTTTATTTGATAAAATAAAATGTTTGTATTGAAATGGAAAAAGTTTTGACATCTGAATGATTTCTGTAAAAAGTTGAAAAAATAGTATTCGAAGCGAACTATTTTTGTTGCAATGCTGTAATGCGAAGGGTCAAGTCTATTACGTATTTATTGCGAACTGCGCCAGAGTCACGTGACTCGGGTGCACAGAATGGCATGAGCCTGCACGTACATTGGCGACACCCCGCTTTCCCCCATACGCCCATTGTTGAGCAAAAAAAGTACGTTTCTCCCCTTTTCCCCGAACCAAACTTTCTGTATTTGCAGAGATAGTTGATTCCAAATTCCAAACTGCGCGGTAATCTATTTTACTCATTTTACGGCGCTAGCAAAGCAACATGCACAATACAATAGCATACTTAATTTTCAACCATGAGAAGATATGGAATTGATATAGATCATTGGTTGCAATACCCAGCCATCCCCTACCTTTACCACTCGCACCTCATGCTGCAGCTTTCTTCCCTTCACTAACCTCATTCCTCCTCCCCTGTCCCTACCCCCTACGCAAATACACTCCCTTCACCCTCAGACTATAAGGACCTATCCTCATCCCTGTCATTATTTCCCTCACATTTCCAGACAGATGTACGCTCTACTGTGGTTTTGACAAGAGAAGACGTGGAAACAGAAAAGAAGAACTCTAACTCGAGCTCTGCAAGCTTCCGGCAGTAATACCCTGGTGCTATCGAAGCGTTCTGGATTCAGAACGCTATGGGGACAACAAAATTATTGGTATTCCGAAATCGCCACGTGCAAAATACATCAACGCGAATTAAATTGCATCCCAACTCTATCGTAAGCAGCTTTACCATCCGATAATGTGTATGCACTCAGTTTCTACATGATTCAGTCCTCACGCATCTTTGGTTTTCCCATCAGGAATATTCTTTCTGAAGAGAGATGTTGCTCAAGGCGTCCATTCACAGCAAAACCTTTGTGCTGAGCAGTTTGAAATGGCGCGGAAAGACATGACGCTGCCTGGGACGGTGTGATACAGAGGAAAAATGTCGCTCATTCAGCACAAAATGAGAAGTTTTTTTTTTCATTAACCTGAGTCCCCCTTTGCGATTGGACAAACTGCAGTCCTATCAGGATAAACAAGATGAAGACTGAGCCACATGGAATGAAGCACTCTGGGAAGGCGCTCTTTCTCTTTGTATCTCTGTCTGTCTACCTGTCTGTCCAGCCGGCCGGCCGTCTGGCCGTTCGTGTGTGTGTGTGTGTGTGTGTGTGTGTGTGTGTGTGTGTGTGTGTGTGTGTGTGTGTCTGTCTGTCTGTGTGTGTGTGTGTGTCTGTCTGTCTTTGTGGCTGTGTGTCTGTCTGTGTGTATTTCTGTGTGTATGTCTGTGCGTCTGTCTTTGTGTCTGTCTTTCTGTCTGTCTGTCTGTCTGTCTGTCTGTCTGTCTGTCTGTCTGTCTGTCTGTCTGTCTGTCTGTCTGTCTGTCTGTCTGTCTGTGAGTCTGTATGTGTGTGTGTGTCTGTCTGTGTGTGTGTGTGTCTGTCTGTATCTGTGTGTGTCTGTCTGTCTGTCTGTCTGTCTGTCTGTCTGTTTGTCTGTGTCTGTCTTTCTGTGTGTCTGTCTATCTGTCTGTGTGTGTGTGTGTGTGTTTGTGTGTGTGTGTGTGTGCGTGTGTGTTTGTGTGTGTGTGTGTGTGTGTGTGTCTGTCGGTGTGTCTGAACTTTTGTCTGTGTGTCTGTCTGTGGTTCTGTCTCTCTGTCTGTCTGTGTGTGTGTCTGTGTGTGTGTGTGTGTGTGTGTGTGTGTGTGTGTGTGTGTGTGTGTGTGTCTGTCTGTCTGTCGGTCTGTGTGTGTGTGTGTGTGTGTGTCTGTGTGTCTGTGTGTCTGTCTGTCTGTTTCTGTGTGTCTGTGTGTGTGTGTGTGTGTGTGTTTTTGTGTGTGTGTGTCCGTCTGTGTGTCTATCTGTTATCAGTATGTGTGTCTGTCTGTCTGTCTGTCTGTCTGTCTGTCTGTCTGTCTCTGTTTCTGTCTGTCTGTCTCTGTCTCTGTCTCTGTCTCTCTCTGTCTCTCTGTCTCTCTCTGTTTCTCTCTGTCTCTCTCTGTCTCTCTCTCTCTCTCTATCTATCTATCTGTCTGTCTGTCTGTCTGTCTCTCTCTGTCTCTCTCTCTATTTATCTTTCTCTGTCTCTCTCCGTCTCTGTCTCTCTCTCTCTGTCTCTCTCTCTCTCTCTCTCTGTCTCTCTCTCTCTTTGTGCGCATGCGCGCGCTCGCGTGTGTGTGTGTTGTGTGTGTGAATAAATGCATGTATGTTTGTGTGCTATATGTGTCGGTATGTGTGTTGTCCTGTGTCAATTCGTGGAGCTCATTTATTTCTATACATAACTCTGCCCGTCACATTCAACGAAATCTGAAAACGTAAAATGTTTCTTTTCCAAATAAACAAAATTTACCTTGCGGAGCCTAAGTGTTCGGCGGGGATAATGGTCTTGGTTACAATTTATTTGAATTAAAAGTAAACCGTGATCATCAAGTGTTGGGGGCAATGGCAATGTACACAGTTGATGAAATGAACGGAGTGCTCAAATTCAGCAACATTTCACAATGGGTAAAGTCTTCCCTCAACCATCATGTGCGTTGCTATCTCGAATCCAGACGAGGTGCTCAGTATGTCGGTCTTGAAAAGAAGGTTCAAAAGTGTGCCCCTCCCTTACCTTAGATCCTGGCAGAAGCAATTTTATCTGTTGAAAAGAGCAGAATTCGTGAGGACCGGAAAGAACACACACTGCAACAAAAAAGAAATCATTGGTATGTCCGTCCCTTGTTAGTAGCACCTATGTTTTTGCAGGCATCGTTAATGTTAGTGGTTGGTGGTGGTGCTTGATAGTGGTTGGTGGTGGGTGGTGGTGGTGGTTGTGGTGATGGTTGTGGTGGTGGTGGTAGCGGTTTTGGTGGTGGCGGCGGTGGTGGTGAGTTAGTGGTGGTGATGGCGGTGGCGGTGGTTATGGTGGTGGCGGTGGTGGTGGTGGGATGGTTGAGGTGGTTGTGGTGGTTTTGGGTTGGTGCTTGTG
>JAWQFJ010017861.1:37500-56963 GCA_034096865.1 Theodoxus fluviatilis
TTGTGTGAAAAAGAGGGTTTTGAGGTTAGATTTAAAGGAATCGAGATCTTCGCAATGTCGGACTTAGCGGGGGACGGCAGCAGAGTGAGAAAAAGCTCTTCCGCCGTGCTGATGGCGAGTGTAGGTTTGATATAAATAATTATAGTATCAGAGGATAAGCGGAGTGTTCTTGCGGGGGTGTATAGTTCGAATAGTTGTGAGAGGTATAGAGGAGCAGAGCCGGTGATGATTCTGAAACAGCACTTTTATTGGATCCTCAGGTCTACCGGGAGCCAATGCAATTTCTTCAACAGGGTGTACAATGGGTTCGTGGGGCTTTGCAGACAAGACGGGCGGCAGAATTTTGAACACGTTGAAGCGGAAGAGTTGTAGATATAGGACAGCTAATTAGAATCGAGTTGCAATAGTCAAGCCTAGAAAGTATGTATGATGTAACTAGTGTTTTGGTGGCGTCATCTGTGATGTAGGGGAGAATGGGACATATTCTTTTTAATTCTAAGTAAGCGGCCTGGCAGACTTTTAGAACGTGTTGTTTCATAAAAAGATCACTGTCTAGAAAAATGCCAAGATCACGGACAGAGTCTAAGAAACCAACAGTGCCACCTCCTAGAGTGATAGAAGGAGAAAGGGTGAGAGAGGTAGAGAGTGAGGGTTAGGTAAAACGGATGGCTTCTGTTTTCTCACAGTTTAGTTTCAACTTGTTAGTGGACATCCAGAGTTCAACGTCAGCAATACAAGACTGCATTGAAGTGGTCATCTTGTCAAATTCTGAGGGAATGGCTGAATTCTGAAGCTGAGTGTCATCGGCAAACATTTCGTGTAGAACGGAATGTCCGTCGATGAGTTCAGTCAGAGGGGAGGTATACATGATGAACAGGACAGGGCCCAGCACTGAGCCTTGAGGAACGCCAAAAAGGAGAGAGGTTTCTTGGGATGGGATGTCGTTGACAGTGACAAAGTGTCTTCTGCTTGAAAAATAGGACCTGAACCAATTTAGGAATGAATTTTGAAGGCCAAAAGTGTGCTCAAGGCAGGACAGAATAATTCCGTGGTCGATGGTATCGAAAGTGGCCGAAAGATCTAACAGGAGGAGAAGGGAAATCCTGTCATCATCTAAAGATTTGAGGATGTTGTTGAGAATGCTGAGAACTGCGGTCTCTCTGCTGTGGCCTGCGCGGTACGCGGCTTGATGGGAGTGAGGAGGTTGTTTGCTGACAGGTGGGAGGACAGTTGATGCAGGACGATTTTTTTCCTAAGAATTTTGACATGAAGGGGAGATTTAAGATGGGCCTGTAATTTTTCAGAATGTTGGGGTCCAGGAAGCTTTTCTTTAGAAGGGGCTTTATGACAGCTTTTTTTTTAATCTTCAGGGACAGTTCCGGGGGAGAGGGACTCGTTAAATATTCTTGTGATGGTGGGTAGAAGGACATCTAGGTGATCACAAAGTAGAGTGGAGGAAATGGGGTCAAGGTCGCAGGGCGTTTTGGCAGACTTCATTATGAGTTTACGTACAAAATCGTCCGAGACTGGGTCAAATACAGAGAATGGATTACCGGCAATTAGTGTCAACACAATCAGGCACATGGTCATACTGCGGAAAACTGTCACGAATGGACACAATCTTCTCAAAAAAGTACTCTGAAAAACATCAGGAAGCTTAGACATGTCATGTACAGTTGGAAGAATGACTTGTTTTGCCTTGCCAAGCATGGTGTTAACCGTGTGAAACAATTCTTTACAAGACGAAGCCGCAGTGACTTTAGATGAATAGAAAGCAGTTTTGGCAGCGTCAAAAAAATCTATAACTTTCTGCTTGGCGGTATTGTTATTGGTCTCCGCCATTTGTTACGGAGCTGCATCTCCACCAATTGTTACGGGGTCGGTGCTTCTCCTCTCTTGTATAAATACCTTTTCGTTCTTTCTCTGTAGTCAATGGGCGTTCTGTTGTAGAGCTGGATGTTCTTCTTGGAAGGGCGAGGTATACCGCTTCAGTCTTGTCTGCTGGTCTGCTGGATTCCGGAGGGCTTGATGTTCCATTTTGGTTGGACAGAAAACTTCATATCTCTTCTTTAGTTCTTATTTCTTTATTCGTAGCAGAAAGACACAAGATGTTACACTGTCCAACATTCTCTACCTCTCTATCTCTCTCTGACTACATTCTCTCTCTGTGGATCTGATCCATTCTGTCTGCCTGCCTGCCTCCGTATCTCCTACCTGCCTCCGTGGTCGTCTCCGTCTCCTCGGCTCTGGCTCCCGTCTCTGGTCTGATTCCGTCTCTTTTATTCTGCCATCCCAAATTACTAACTTTCCTATGTTCTTAGTCACAGACTGTTCTCATTACCTTTTATGGCCATGCACCACGACCATAGCGAGGAAAAGAGGAGAGACTACACATATTCCCGCGTGGGAGGGGGGGGGGAGTAAATGGTCTCTGGGGAGACAGTACATTTCCATTCGGTCTAGAACTCTCTCCCAAAAATAACTTGCTTCGTGATCTATTTTCTATGACGCGTTAATCTATACGTAGGCCTACAACAACTATTTCTACTTTCCAGCCTAACACTCGCTTTTTCCAGCATAACAGTATCAGAAATTTGATTATGTACACTCAGTCTGGAATATACCCAGCGTCGCTCGGCTTGACGCCGCTCACGTTTCAACTGCTGAAGCTCCGGCGCAACGGAGTTATAAGAAGGATTAGGCAGACGCTGGCGCACCCTCCGCTGGTGCACAGGAGCATGTTTGTCAAACACTATCATCAGGTTTTCATTCAGCTCAGAAATAGACATACATGTATCATGAGAAACAATGTTGGCTAAGTCATGAGAAAATTAGATAGAACTGGAACTGCTTTCTGCTTTGGTATGCTAAGGCGGCACAAAGTACTCACATGGTCCGATGTTAGATCCTGACAGCACTCAGCAGAGTGAAGCAGACAGTCTGTGTCACGGTAAGTTACTCGTCGTTACGTGCAAAGTGATGCACACATGGACAAATGCGCAAGGGGCACGCACTCACAGCACATGCATGTATGCGCATGGAAATGGATATATAACTAGATAAACGCTCTCACACAAGCGCGCGTGCACACACATATTGTGCAGGCAAACAATTGACTACCGGACAAGTAGGCCTATGTAGACACGTTCTGCTTACGTACGCACACACTCACGCAGGTACACACAATGCCTTTGTCAGTTTTCTACAACAACAGTGGCGCCAAAGATGAGATCGCAGACCAAATTCAGATGCACGCAGCCTGCAGAGATGAAAGCGGGAGACTGCCGTATTGAAATCAATAAGCGCTGCTGTGCGCCATTTATGCATACTAGTCTACGAAATTCTGGAGCAAAACAGCGTTGATCCTCCAAACATGTGACTTCTGTTCTCAGTGGTACTGAGGAGAAAGTGTTCCACATGCCAACTGTTTCTCAGTGGTACTGAGGAGAAAGTGTTCCACATGCCAACTGTTTCTAAGTGGTACTGAGGAGAAAGTGTTCCACATGCCAACTGTTTCTAAGTGGTACTGAGGAGAAAGTGTTCCACATGCCAACTGTTTCTAAGTGGTACTGAGGAGAAAGTGTTCCACATGCCAACTGTTCTAAGTGGTACTGAGGAGAAAGTGTTCCACATGCCAACTGTTTCTAAGTGGTACTGAGGAGAAAGTGTTCCACATGCCAACTGTTTCTAAGTGGTACTGAGGAGAAAGTGTTCCACATGCCAACTGTTTCTAAGTGGTACTGAGGAGAAAGTGTTCCACATGCCAACTGTTTCTAAGTGGTACTGAGGAGAAAGTGTTCCACATGCCAACTGTTCTAAGTGGTACTGAGGAGAAAGTGTTCCACATGCCAACTGTTTCTAAGTGGTACTGAGGAGAAAGTGTTCCACATGCCAACTGTTTCTAAGTGGTACTGAGGAGAAAGTGTTCCACATGCCAACTGTTTCTAAGTGGTACTGAGGAGAAAGTGTTCCACATGCCAACTGTTTCTAAGTGGTACTGAGGAGACACTGTTTCCTGTAGGTGGTCCTGGTCTCTAAACCATACAGATGGGATGTGAGTGCAACAGTTTTGTTACAGCACTTTAGTTTCTCAGCGCTGTTCTCGGTCTTTCCACGCCCTGGATGTAATGGCTTCGGAGATTCTGACGAAGAACGCACTGTTTGCTCGAACGCATTTACACACAGACACACTTATATACACTCATGAATAGGACGTTGAGCAAATGCAAGCATCTCTACAGACGAAACGGATGATCCAATATGAAAACAGATACAGACCCAAATATGAGAGAGACGGAGGAGCTTATGCTGAAGGAGAACTCTCCCTCTCTAAGGACGGTGTTGACGTGGAGTGACCCAGACAACCTTCGTCAGGCTTCAGGACAGCGACTGCTGAAGTCAGCTGAAGAAGACTGGAGGTCTGGATGATGACAGCGCCGTGTCCGAGAAGCTGCTATGAATCTTTCCAGCCAGCTTCCCCATTTTTCCTTGCACCGCACTTTTATGACCTGACCCACTGAACCTCAGTACACCATTTCTTTTAGTCAGGAGGAGGATTAAACTATTCCAAAGAGCACTCTATTTGAAAACCGACGTCTACTACGCCGATATGTTTTCCTGGTTCGTTTTATTTCGCATGAGAAATTCTGAGTGCGTCCGAACTATAATCGATGACACAATCTCCAGTTTCAAAGGAAGTTTCCTTTTATTAATATTCCCATGGAAATATCGGCTTTTCGTCATTTTAAAAAAATTATAAAGACGTTGATTACCAAAAAATCCTTTTCCAAAGGTGAAAATAGCAGCAATGCATTATGCACAGCCAAAGGAAGTACAAGTTAGCAAGATGCGGGGAAGGGGACAGACAGCAGTTACGACACATGGAGATGGACTAGGCACAGCGAGAAACATGCAACTCAATTGGAAAGAGAAGTTCCTTGCCGCTTCAGACAATTCCCGATCGAGGTACTGGAGCAGGCCCCAGCAGCCCTGTGACCGCACATTCCGGCTTAGAGAGGAGGGGGGGGGGTCGTCTAGAAGGGGAATTCGGGCTTATAGAGGAGGGGGGGGGTCGTCTAGAAGGGGAATTCGGGCTTATAGAGGAGGGGGGCGTCTAGAAGAGGAATTCGGGCTTATAGAGGAGGGGGGCGTCTAGAAGGGGAATTCGGGCTTCGAGGTCACCACAGCTATGTTAGCATTGCATCAGGATGGAGAAATACGAAGTCACTCATCACATGAAAATTCAATCTTTTCAGAAGACAATAAAATTCGCCATCCGTTTTGTTGCAAACGAAGTCAAGGGAGATAAATCCTCGGAATGAATCATGACCTTTCGATGTCGAGGCCATGTCTTCGATTTTTCTCCAGCCAAGATTTTTCATATATTTCCTGTAATGGCACATTTTTGTTTCCGCCAATATATCAGTGTATCTTCAACACCAGCCAAAAGTGGGCTGGAAGGAAATGATCATTTTACTGCCACTGCAGAGGATTCTCCATTGTTTGGGCTAGTGGTAAATTCGTATTACTCCTTTGTAATGATGCAAAGCACTATCAACAATCTATTCGAATTAGATAAACAAAGCGACAAAACCTCTACTCGGTGGAGGACTGCAGGCGAAATTAGTTTGCACCTCTTTCTTTCAAAAGTAAGAAGCAGTACACACTTGTAGGAAGAAGTCAGCGAATCAAGAAAAACTTTGACGTGGACGAAAGAGCGAACCATGGACAATCTCTCGGTTCAACCGCGGTCACGGGAGTTTGTCGGACATCCCCATTCAGGCTAGCTCGGCCTGATGTGTCTCGTCCACCCGTGAAAGGTCAACACAGTTATCTTCCCTTGGTCACGTAGCTTAGTGCTATCTAAGCAGTGGAGATAAGAGTTGTTGTGTCTGTCTGGATCAACACATCCGCCGTGACAAAATTCCGTTAGGACTGATTGGGAAAGTTTTCGCTCGATCTCCCACATCGTGTCGACCCTCACTTGCCTTGCATGCTGGTGGGCTTGCTGTCTACGCACCTAAACTATTCAGGGGGAAAACAATCCTGTACAGCTTCTGCAGTGGACATTTTTACAGCCCCATTAACCAAAAACAAGCGCAATTTAGCTTTTCAAAGGATGAAGACTATCTACCAGAAAGGTCCCACGGTGAACTCGGTAAAAACTGTTTCGGTCAGTATCTTGACTGCATGGACTAGGTGCCATGTTCTCCGGATCTGAAAACAACGAACACATTGTCACAAATGATGTATTTACTGCATCACTTCACGGCGATATCAAAGACGTTTAGATCCCAGACAGAGTGTCCAAGCCTGACAGAAATATCTGTCTTTGAAACGTTCATTCTCTACAAGGCCATTTATTCAGGTTTTGCGTCCCAAATGCGTCGTCCTTGTTCAATGCAAAACTCAAACTGACAAACAAGGGTGCAACGTTTAAGGAATCAACATTTCAAACCAGTCAAAATGTTCAGGCACTCTTCACATCTTGCACAGGATAGTCTCAATTAGCGGAAAACTACGTCTTGGGAAAATGTTATTAAGCTTTCTGCTAAGACTACGTTTGTACATGATGGGTTTTCAGTGTTTTGCAAGAAAGAAAAAAAACGACTAGTAACAGCTGAGTCCTATTCAACGACTCCTCATTTTCAGTCTCATGCCCGTACGGCCGCTCTTTGAAAGTCTCTGATGACAATTTCACAAGTAATCCTAACATCTCTGAAATATCTCTCAGCAAAGGAGATTCACCTGCAAACTCTAAAGTTACGGTCACTGTGGCTTACACATAAAATCGTCTCTTACACAATGAAGACTGCATTCGACTGTTGTTTACCGAACCAAAACGTGCTTCTCGGCGCAGCAAAGCTTGCTTTGGGCCAAACGGATGACTCAGAAAAGGCGACTGATTCAGAACAATGAAGAAAAGGATCGTGACTGTGTTAGTTCAGAATCTGCACAAACATGAGGTCGATCACCTCAGAGCAACTATCGATGGAGAGACTGATTTTCCACTTCTCACTGACCAGCAGTTGAACTGATGGCAGCAGCAATTATTGCATTTGCATGCTTGGGATTATAAGCCATGTTATCCGAGACACACTGTAAATGTTAATTTAACCAAGAAACTATTAAAACACGCAAGGATGATGACAGTATTCATCGTCACTCTAGTATTGACAACATGGTAACGACAGACTGATTGTCCAAACGGGTTATAGACGTTACGCCCCTTTTCCCTGAATGCCCCGTGCCTAACCCTAACCCTAACCCTACCCCTACCCCTAACCCTAACCATAACACTACCCCTAACCCTAACTTTAACCCTAACCCTAACCCAGGCACGGTACATTCAGGCAAAGGGGCGTTCAGGCAAAGGGGCGTAACGTCTTGCACCCGTTCAAACAAACAGCCGAAGTCAGAGATTTGATGGTGAGTAAACATTCGACATTACCAATGGACTGTTCTCGAACTCATCTCCTAAAAACTGCAACTTAAAGCGACGTTTTTCTGTCTAATATGTGTCACTTATAAATACTGTTTGCCCATTGAGTGCAAAAAGTAAAACCTAGGTGCACTAAGAAAAGCCGATAAAAACTATATCACAAAATCAAAATGGACAAACTGTGGCACGACAGCATGTGAATGTACAGCGAATGAGAGATACGGTCATACATCACTTGCAGCCTTTCTGACGAAAACGGTCCTACTACCTTGGTCTACCTTGTGGCCTTTGAACCCTGACAAGATGCCGATACTCACAATGCATGACACAAGATTAGCCATTTGGTCAAATTGCAAAATCGACGTTTATGTATTGCCCTGAACTAGTGAAAGACTACAGGATCCCCAAGAAGAAAACTTCCATAACTTATCAAGAGCTTATTTATCTTTTTCAGTGAAAATGAAGAGTTGTAGTGCCCATGACGCTTTCACTTCAGTCTCAAAGACCTTGAATTCTTTCTGAAAATCCCAAATCAACTTTTCCATTGCTTCACCACCCAAAAACTATTTTGATAATTTTCGACAGGTAACGGGTGTATATGAACAGTTAATGAACCATGCTACTGACCTTAAAATTCGCATTTGCTCTCGGTGGTGTCGATTCCGAGAGGAGAAACCATTTTGGTTTGTCTGTCTTGTTTTTCTGTCTTGTATTTGTTGCCTTGTTCTCCACCACCACCCCCACCAGCCCCCCCCCCCCCCCCCCCCTCCCCAGCCCCTGCCAAAATCGACTTGAAGTAGGAAACAGACAGACGCCAACCATTACTTTTTCTTCCCAGGCCGATTCACAACAAGGAAACTGCCGTTCTTTGATTTCGCTTTTTGCAGCTCTCATCATATCGTGAACAAGCTGACGAAGGCAATTTGAGGCCACGCCGAGTGGGCTACCCTTTTTAATGACGTCATTATTTAGGAGTGACTTGCCTTGACAATAGTTTGACGTCACACGAGCGTGGGTTTGCTGTGGAGGATTGCGGACGTTGGTGCCACGTGACTGCGTGACTCCGGGTCAGGAGCTGGTGGAAGAGATGGGAGAGAGCAATGAGAGATGGAGGGGAGCAAATCACACCTCTCTCCTTTTTTGGACGCGACAGAGAGTGGTCGCTGGAAAAAAAACTGCTTCCAGAGTTCCCGTTCTTTTTTTTCCCTGTTGCTGACTGAATCATTTGCTGTGGAGCAGGAAACTACCTGTTTCTGACGTTTAAAGACCCCTTAAAGTGCTGCACAAGAACTTATCGATTTTTGTTGTTGAAATCAATGATGATTGCACTACTGGTGGCATCTCCCAGGCCAGTGGAACAGCAATTCCCTTGGGAAAAAGATCATGGATATGTTGTAAGAGTAAGAGATGTAGTCAGTCCTTCATGGACCAAGCGGTTATTTTTTTCATTTCCATCTCCAGATTACGTAGATGTCGGTTAGTCTTTGGGGATGCAACGCAGAGTCCTTGGCGGTTTGTGGAGGATGACGGCTTAAACATGGAGGGAGGAATGAGATGAGAGTGCGAGTTTTTCACGAAACTTACGCGTGGACATCATAGAAAACACTTCTGATCCTCACATAATATATCTACATCGCAAATGTGTTTGTTTTTGCTGGTGATTTATTGTTGTTGTTGTATCTGTTATTGCTGTTGTTGTTGCTTCTGCTGCTGTCATGTAGTTCCTGTGGCCCATAATTGTTGCTGTTGATTTTGCCGTCGTAGTACTGTCGTATATATTAAACCTTGTCAACTTTTATTCACGCATCCCATGGTAAAACTAGAAAGCTCTCTGAGAGTGCAAAGCTCCACTAAGGATGCCACCAATTCTCTTCCATGACCTCCATGACCTCCATGACCTCCATGACCTCCATGACCTGTAGAGTTGTTTTAGCGTCCGCTGGAGGTCTCAGAGTGAGGCACATATACGCCGCCGTCATCAATAGTTTGAAATTATCAACTGTGAAGTGTGATATAATTTTTCTTCGTAGCAGCAGTTCCAAAAGGAGATTACAGATAGCCTCCAAAATTTCTTGCATTCTTCATTGGGTAAAACCCTGACCTTGCTCCCAATTCAATCGGAATCCGTTTTAAACTGTTTGAGTTATTATGCCGAATAACTAATTAATTACGAATGAACAGAGGATAAAACATAACCTCCTCGTCAAAATGCTTGACTTTTCGAGAGAGATGAAATACAAGACTTAACGATGTCTTTTATTTCTATTTCTTTGAGTAGCCCTATATCCTTAAGCTTTCTCGAATTTTCTTCTGATGATATTTGTTTCAAAGCAGATCTGATTGCTATGGATTACCTTGATACTTTTACCCCCCCCCCCCTTCCATGAGATAACCCTTGTAGCTTCACTGGCGTTCAGACCCCAATAAATAAACAAAGTGGGCTAAAGCTGCGACTTAAAATCGAGCCACCCTGAAACTTACGAACAAAGCTAGGGCTTTAAAAAGAGACTACTGGCAAGATTTCTCTACGTGCAGACGCAGATGAACGAGCAGGCAAGGGTGACTGTGTGGTGGGAGATAGGACAGGTCCGTCAAAGCATGGACTTCATGGGTGAGTATCGGATTCAAACATTCGAAATTCTCGGTTTCAAAACGTCGGTCTAGGATGTAGAGCACGAGTCCACTTTGTCGTATTTTTGGTTGCCCTCCAGATGGAATGCAACAGATGTTTTACGGGTCTTGTCAGCTGAGAGAGGACTGCAACTCGTTGTCTGACTCCTTGGTGTAGATCATTGGGCTGAGGTTAGTCAATATTGTAATGCTGCATAGCCAATTTACAGTCGTATGATTTCAATTTCCTGCTCCAGTTTTATGGCGGTGACGTAGCCGTCGAGTTCACAGTTTGAGACAGAAATGTCGCTGTGCAAGCGCAGAAAATGCACATTGCGTCTATCAGCTTACTGCATGGGTTTCCCTCGACCCATTACTTCCTTGTTATGCAGTTACAGTGAGCCTTTCTTTTGCGATGTGGGCGTATCTTTACGATTCGCATTCCATGACGAATGGTTGCCTAGCAGCAACGATGAGCTGATGATCGAACGTCCTTTAGTTAACGTATTTGAAATATCTGTAGAAGCTCATCTTTTGTGTACGTATAGCCCGCCATGCACAGGCTATTGTCAATGTTTCTAAGTTTGCAGTGCAACACTGCCTCCTCCTACTTATGACACTCAAAATATTTCAAAATATATATTGATAAATGTAGGGTGTACATATGAGTATATATTACAGTTCTGTCATGCTTGGAAATATTTGCCACACTGTGAAAAGTGCGTCTGCTGAACAGATTTTTAGCTGAATTATTTTGTTGGTTTTATTCAGAAGTGCGTCCTCTGATCTCTGTGAAACACGTATCCCATTAGCGCAGCGGCGCACGTGCCGGCGGACATCTCCCTCTCACACTGGGCTGCTCAAAACCAGAGGAACCCTCTCAAATGGCGTTGTGCATCATATGTAGACGCAAAAACCGTCAGTTGCGTAATTTTACAAAACACACAAAGATTGCAAACAAAACTGGCACGGATCGAAGACATGTGACCTAGATTGTCTCTCGAAAGCTAATTTGCATCCTCTGCTCTGTCGGTTGAGCGGACGATTACATAAGGCTTGTTCAGGAGTACAAAGCGCTGCATGAGCGCTTCATGTTGGCAATTGAGCGCTCTTTGCCTATCCTGAACACCTACAGATTTAGTGCAGCGCTTCACTTGTTAAAGGGGAGGTGAATCTTCTGCGCCTCATGTTGTGTTGCTAGACGCTACGAAAGTGTTTCTTTGCCACAGACATCCTTTATGCACGTTTAAATGTATTCTGCATGAATAAAGTCCACTACTGAGCCATCCTTACTTGCCATTACTCGCGTATATAGAGCGTTTGGGGCAAATAAAGCCCGTTCCAGTCCCAAAATGATGTTTCTGAGGGTTATTTTGCTCATCGACGGCCAGTGCGGGATCAAAGACGCCATTTTGAAAATCGTGTGAATCATCTCGGATCGATGATGCACAGCGCTGCTCAGCGCTGAGAGAATCATGGCCCAAAATTGCTGTTCAGGAGTAAATCACATGCAGCGCTGTGCAGCGCGTTTTTAGCGCTGCGCCTCCTGAACAAGCCTCTGGTGTGCCGGGTAAAATCGCCCAAGCGGGGGTAGCCTGCTATCGAACTGCCACGGGAAAGGAGGGGCTGGGTGGGGTTTCCTTGGCTGGCTTGCAATCTAATTCTCCATCTTCCACCAGAAGTAATTTGCCGGGCAAAGCTTCACGTCTCGTTAGCCACGAATCACGAAGGTCGCACTCAGTTATCGTTTGAAGGTGTGGAACCTTCTTCTGCATGACTCGATCCTGTTCGCTTGACGGAGCAGATTAGAAAAGATCACTGAATTAACTGGTGTGAAGTGCGGCTTATTTTACAGAGCCTTGAAATACCTTGTCACTTAATGGCAAGGTTTTTACAAGAGTACAGTCGTAGTTCCAAGCCGTGCTTTCTAGGGAATTGGTGTTGACTGTCAAAGAACAAGGTGTAGATTCAATTCAGGCTTACGACAATTACTAGATGGTGTTGACTGTCAAAGAACAAGGTGTAGATTCAATTCAGGCTTACGACAATTACTAGATGGTGAGGCAAAATGCCGATCTTTTTTCTGGGACAAGACTCTCACACAACAACGCCCTGCACAGTAGAAGTGTTTTCCCAACTCCTGTTGTCTCAGCATTTCCTTTATACTAATAATAGTGTGACCATATCCGCAGCTGCTCTCTTCAGTTTGTACAGCTCTCCGAGACCATAAGGCGCCTAGGCAACGTCCTAAACTATTTCTACTCCTCTCCTCCCTAACACCCACAGCTCCCCAGCCCACAACCACCCCTCTACCTCGCACCCACCCCTCTACCTCGCACCCACCCATCCCATTGTTGGCTCCCTCCTACTGTTTGGCATCGCAGTGCGTGTCTTCACCTCTTTCATCTTCGGGAAGAGCTTATCTCTGCTGATGGTGCCGCCGTGATTTGGCCCAAAGGCGCTCGAAGACTTTTGATCCAGGGTTTAGAGTGCTGCAGGTGGGCGGACGAGTTGCGCTGTTTTTCTAAGAAGATGAATGTGCCCGTGAAAATGGTCTAGGGCTTACTAATCAGATGAAGACAACAGAACAGGTGGACGTAAGGAAGTATGTTTACAATATGAAGACATTAGGAATAGCGTAAACACATCCATGCTAAAGCAATCACATCATGACGGTGAATTATTGTAGGTACGAAAACCTTGGAAACAAAAGGATATTAACATGTTTTCTCCCTTCAAAGCTAGTCTGACTGTTCTTGAAGTGTCCATGGTCAGTGATGACAAGAAGTTCTTGGGAAAACTCAGGAAGGAACGTCAGTTCCATCTGACGTCAAGATGCCGTATCCGTTCACACACACATTGTTTAAGACTGAACAGTGCAATCTCTCTCTCTCTCTCTCTCTCTCTCTCTCTCTCTCTCTCTCTCTCTCTCTCTCTCTCCCTCTCTCTCTCTCTCTCTCTCTCTCTCTCTCTCTCTCTCTCTCTCTCTCTCTCTCTCTCTTTCTCTCCTCTCTCTCTCTCTCTCTCTTTCTCTCTCTCTCTCTCTCTCTCTCTCTCTCTCACACACACACACACACACACACACACACACACACACACACACACACACACACATGAACAGGCGAACAGAGAGAGAAATTGTGAAAATGAATACAGCAAGATATATCGAAACCTGCGAAACGAACAATAATGGAATAGGTTGAGCGAGTAAACGCATGAACTGAGCAACGGCTGAACTGTTGCTTTCCATAGGTAAAAATCCGCTGAGGTTTTGCCCTACACCTTTCCCCGTGGAGTCGGGGTAAGAATAGACCCACCGCGTCTCCCTACCACAGGGGCATCGGGGGTAAGAATAGACCCACCGCGTCTCCCTACCTCAGGGGCATTGGGGGGTAAGAATAGACCCACCGCGTCTCCCTACCACAGGGGCATTGGGGGTAAGAATAGACCCACCGCGTCTCCCTACCGCAGGGGCATTCGGGGGTAAGAATAGACCCACCGCGTCTCCCTACCACAGGGGCATTCGGGGGTAAGAATAGACCCACCGCGTCTCCCTACCACAGGGGCATTGGGGGGTAAGAATAGAACCACCGCGTCTCCCTACCACAGGGGCATTGGGGGGTAAGAATAGACCCACCGCGTCTCCCTACCACAGGGGCATTCGGGGGTAAGAATAGACCCACCGCGTCTCCCTACCACAGGGGCATACGGGGGTAAGAATAGACCCACCGCGTCTCCCTACCACAGGGGCATTGGGGGGTAAGAATAGAACCACCGCGTCTCCCTACCACAGGGGCATTCGGGGGTAAGAATAGACCCACCGCGTCTCCCTACCACAGGGGCATTCGGGGGTAAGAATAGACCCACCGCGTCTCCCTACCACAGGGGCATTGGGGGGTAAGAATAGAACCCACCGCTTCTCCCTACCACAGGGGCATTGGGGGTAAGAATAGACCCACCGCGTCTCCCTACCACAGGGGCATTCGGGGGTAAGAATAGACCCACCGCGTCTCCCTACCTCAGGGGCATTGGGGGTAAGAATAGACCCACCGCGTCTCCCTACCACAGGGGCATTGGGACGTAAGAATAGACCCACCGCGTCTCCCTATCACAGGGGCATTGGGGGGTAAGAATAGACCCACCGCGTCTCCCTACCACAGGGGCATTGGGGGGTAAGAATAGACCCACCGCGTCTCCCTACCTCAGGGGCATTGGGGGGTAAGAATAGACCCACCGCGTCTCCCTATAGGACATTCTCACTTCTGAAACGGAAATTCAGCCCGAGTTTTGTCCGTTTACTTCCACTAGTTCTGGTAGACTGGTAAAAATAGAAGTTCATGGGATGATCGCTAGATCGTGGCAAAAGGATGACATTAAAGCATGCAAAAATATTAATTAGATTAAAAACTAATCGAAAATAGTCATATTAGACTGTTTTAACGTATACTTTCTGCACAAAACCCACAGAAGATAAGTAAACAAACCTCACCGTACGTACTTAGCTGGCTAGCAGACGAACGCGATCGAACCATAGTCACTACGCCAGCAGACGATCGAGCTAGTGTGATATAATGTTTCATGTAAAGCTCGAATGAGTAGCAGCAGATAACTGTTTAGTTCTGGCTTGAATTGACAATTTCGTTTCCCTGGTCTGGCGAGGACCGAAAATTCACTATCATCGAGTCGATCAACTTGCGCGCACTCGGCGTAATGTATAACTTCACGTAGTTCGGCTTGTGGAGATGATATTAACCGTAGATTTTAGTTGTGCGGGGTAGACCACCCGCCAAAAATTTTGAATAGTGCTTTTGATATCAATGTTTAGTAATTATTGTCGGATCAGATAGCGAAACGATCACAAGCAACTTAAACGAGCTTGGGAGCAGCGCTTACGTTTGATTCGGCAGCTGCAGTCGAACTCGATCGGTCAATCGATGTCTGACATCACACTTTGAGATTTCAATAACTTCATGAAGTTGCAGTAGTTGCTTGTTTGCTGGAATGCCATGTAGCTTGACAACTTTTCCATCAATAATTTTGCCACGATGGTTATGGCAAATGACACAGTACTGTTTTCCACCCCCACATACTTTGAGCGATCTATAGTATTCAGTGCAGACGAAATGTTCGAGAATGCAACCGGCAGCTGCAGTCGAACTCGATCGGTCAATCGATGTCTGACATCACACTTTGAGATTTCAATAACTTCATGAAGTTGCAGTAGTTGCTTGTTTGCTGGAATACCATGTCGGATCAGATAGTGAAACGATCACTCGTGCATTGAGTTTTGATGCGAGACCACGACACTCCCCGCAGGTGTGTTTTGTTTGCGTTGTAAAGTTTGAGTACTAGCTGTAAGTGTAAAAATGGTCAGTTATTAATATAATCGGTGATTTTAGTTGTAATGAAACTTTTTGTGTGTTTTAATGCCATTTTCTTGTCATCATCGACCCGATCTTACAAGTTAGGCCTATACATTACGCCGTGCGGGCAAGTTGATCACTCATCCACTCGATGATAGTGAATTTTCGGTCCTCGCCAGACCAGGGAAACGAAATTGTCAATTCAAGCCAGAACTAAACAGTTATCTGCTGCTACTCATTCGAGCTTTACATGATTCAGTACTGTTTTCCACCCCCACATACACGCACTTTGAGCGATCTAGCAAAGATCTAGTATTCAATGCAGACGCTTCGAGAATCGACCGGAACTAGGTGGTTCTACCTAACGCGTTGTTTTTCGACAGAGAGCGCCGAGGATAACTCCTGCAGGGTACGTTAATGAGAATGTCCTATAGACCCACCGCGTCTCCCTGCGCGTCTCGTAAGAGACGAATAACAAGGGAAATCGTGTCCCGCGTTGATTTAATTCTAACCACTTCTAATATTTATCATGATTAATGGCCTTAAATAGTTTACCAAGGCTTATGGACCGTATAACTATCCATTCAAGCATCCATCCATCAATACAAGCATCCAAGCATTCAACCATCCATCCATCCATCTATCTATCCATCCATCCATCCATCCATCCATCCTTCCATCCATCCACCCATCAATCCATCCATCCATCCATCCTTCCATCCATCCATCCTTCCTTCCTTTCATCCATCCATCCATCCATCCATTCCATCCATCCATCCATCCATCCATCCATCCATCCATCCATCCATCCATCCATCCATCCATCCATCCATACATCCATCCTTCCATCCATCCATCCATCCATTCATCCATCCATCCATCCATCCCCACACGACAGCTTCAATCAGGTGTGAGGCAGTGAGAGCTTGCGTCTTGTTCTCCTCTCGCTGTCTGCGTGGCTGGAGATGTTTCCGATACTTTGACATCTGGAGTCTGATAGCTGTGAGGTGCATCGCAACCTGACTGCGGTGGCTGAAGTTTCAGCAATTGACAGATCGCGTGCCTCGCATTCAGGGTGTGTTCGCTTATCGTGACACTCGACAGTGGAAGTAGTATGACAGACTGCGCTCTCTGACCATTAGACATTAATCGTAGGTCTCAGCACTATCCAAGGTTTCGAAGACTGCAGCATTAGTTTGACCTCGTTAGATTTGTCGCAGACATTGTTGCCTCCACGTCCCTAATCCACTCGTCTTCCTCACGTGGCTGATCATTGCAGCACTGACCGTACATTGGGGCTCACCTTTGGGAAGGAAGTCAGCGACAGTACCACACGGGGAAGGGAGCCGGGTCCGATGGCAAGGTTGTGGAAAGCGAGGACTTGCTGTGGAGGCACATGGCGTCTGTGCAGAATAAACATATTTTCATGGACATTGTTTTTGGGAATATTAAAACTGTTTTCAGCAGCATATATTTCGAAAAGCTATCTATCTACACATGGTCGTGGATATCTGAGTATGTTGCTAATCACGTTCAAGTTGTGTGAGAGGTTGACTTCTCCAGTGACTTTGTCGAGAGTCTCTCACAAGCATTGGATGCCCGTTACTTGGATGAACTGCATCAGAACGGCAAAAACGCCACACTCACCTGTCGCCAACCACGAGGCGAACTGCAAAGACATCAGTACTACAACAGCAGCCTGAAACTGGCGACTGGCATGATGCTGATTCCATTTCAACTGCATGCGGAAAAAAGGCAGAACCGAAGTAAAATGTTCGTTGCATTTACATGAAAATTCAAGAGAACCCCATCACAAGAATCTCACCACCCAGAGATATTCCTGTCCACTGGGGGATTTGCTGTGAGCTACCCGATGCTGCAGATGCAAAGAAAAGAAGGTGCAAGCCTGACCTGACGGAGCTCGTGTGACTCCTTGTCGACTAGCGCTGCAAATAGCAAAGCAGCCACACAAATTCTGTTCATCAGACAGAAGCGAGACTTCGCTGCTTGCGTCATCAGTCAGACCGAATGTTACTTTTGCTTTGGAATCTTAATGCCAACGCCCAGACTACACTTTCCGATGAAACACATACTGCGCAATACATCCACTTCATCGGCAATCTAATGAGGTTTCCCGCCAGCTGCAATGGTCTCTTCCCACTGGATCTGCTTAGAGTAAGAGCACTTCATGTCTCGACTGCCCTAGCTGATCGACTCTATGGAGTCGCGCAGGGAGACGCGCTTTGTTAACTCTTACCCCCATCCCACAAGATATTCTACCCAGAAATGAGAAGTGCTCACACACGTCTGCCTATGTGATGGGCTGGTGATAGTGGTTGAATATTCTGATATTATTCATTTTCACCATTGCCGTGCAGGGGTGGACCAGTTCAGTTTGGGGGTGGGTGGGTTTCCAAACTTTTTTTAGGAACCGGGGGTGGAGGGGTGGGGGTGGGGGGTATGGGGGGACGGCTATAAACGTGCAAAGTGCTCAACCGACACAGCAAAGCGGGGGGGGGGGGGGGGGGGATAAGGCTGCAAAATGGTCCAATATGGAGCATCCTGATAATTAGCATTGCCAGTTTCAGGCAATAGATTTTGTTACTGAAAAAATAAATTATATCCATATATATTTTTTTCTGTTGGGGGAGGCTTCTGGAAATCCTGGAAACCCACCCACCCCCCTCCTCCGCCCCTGCGGTGAGGGAAAAAACCCAACAAACTTCTGTCAAAGTGATTTTCAACAAGCCAATTTGCTTCTTTTAAATTAAGATTCCTAATGGCTTTAGGTCTGACTCCGTGGATCTTCCGAGCGACTAGTGGCAGTAAAGGATAACGCAATGACGTAGAAAACGGATGCATAATCAACCCACTGCAAACAGCCCAAAGGTTTTGCCACTCTAGACATGAACGCGCTTCTCAAAGGGCGCGGCCCGAGCGCAGGTGAAGCCTGCTGAAAAAGTAGAAAGTGAAAGGATTATGTACAGTGTCAACACGTGCGCAATAATTGGCCAAATGATGTCTACCTTGCTGTCGTTTTCATTCAGGGCTCACCATCTGTTGGCCAGCATCTGCATGGAAGCAGACAGACAGACAGACAGGCAGGCAGGCAGGCAGGCAGACAGACAGACAGACAGACAGGCAGGCAGGCAGACAGGCAGACAGACAGACAGACAGACAGACAGACAGGCAGGCAGGCAGGCAGGCAGGCAGGAAGGCAGACAGACAGACAGACAGACAGGCAGGCAGGCAGGCAGGCAGGCAGACTCACAGACAGACAGGCAGACGGACAGACAGATAGACAGACAGACACACATACAGACAGAGAGAGAGAGAGAGAGAGAGAGAGAGAGAGAGAGAGAGAGAGGCAGGCGCAAAGACAAGTAGACTCACAGTCATACACACAGACGACCCAGGCAGACGGACGGCCAGACGGAGAGACACACAGACAGAAAACAAACACATGCAGACTCACTTAATATGTGAGTCTGTCGTTCTCTCTCCCTCTCTCTCTCTCACTCAAATACGCACGCACGAGCGCATGCACACACGCAGTGTGTGTGTGTGTGTGTGTGTGTGTGTGTGTGTGTGAGAGAGAGAGAGAGAGAGAGAGACAGAGAGACAGAGAGAGAGACAGAGACACAAAGAAAATGACAGACACACAGACAGACCGACCGACAGACACACGGACATATAGACAAATAGACGGACACACACACACACGTACACACACACACACACACACACACACACGCGGAGAGAGAGAGAGAGAGAGAGAGAGATTAACAGACAGACACATAGACAAATAGACACATAGACGGACACATAGACATACACACATACACACACACACGGGGAGAGAGAGAGAGAGAGAGAGAGAGAGAGAGAGAGAGAGAGAGAGAGAGAGAGAGAGAGATTCACAAACTGGAACCCAGTTTAAGCGCGCACAACAGGCACGGGTGAAAACTCTGTTACAGAGAAAGTTCACGTTATTCCTACAGCCCGCTAAAGGCCTCCGCACAAGGCAACCAAAGTCTCTTGCCACGTTG
>JAWQFJ010017864.1:0-11016 GCA_034096865.1 Theodoxus fluviatilis
GGGGGGGGGGGGGGGGGGGGGGGGAGAGAGAGAGGGAGGGAGGGACGGTGGGAGGGAAGGAGGAACAGAGGGAGGAGAAAGGGACAGAGGGAGGAGGGAGGGACAGAGGGAGGAGGAAGGGACAGAGGGAGGAGAGAGAGGCAGAGGGAGGAGGAAGGGACAGAGGGAGGAGGGAGGGGCAGAGGGAGGGAGAGAGAGACAGAGGGAGGGAAAGAGGGAGAGAGGGAGGGAGGGAGGGAGAGAGGGACAGAGGGTTAGAGAGGGACAGAGGGAAGGAGAGAGGGACAGAGGGAGGGAGAGGGACAGAGGGAGGGAGGGAGGGAGGAAGAGAGGGACAGAGGGAGGGAGAGAGGGACAGAGGGAGGGAGAGAGGGACAGAGGGAGGGAGAGAGGGACAGAGGGATGGAGGGAGGAAGAGAGGGACAGAGGGAGGGAGAGAGGGAGGGAAGGAGGGACTGAGGGAGGGAGAGAGGGACAGAGGGAGGGAGAGAGGGACAGAGGGAGGGAGAGAGGGACAGAGGGAGGGAGAGAGGGACAGAGGGAGGGAGAGAGGGACAGAGGGAGGGACAGAGGGACAGAGGGAGGGACAGAGGGACAGAGGGAGGGAGAGAGGGAGGGAAGGAGGGACTGAGGGAGGGAGAGAGGGACAGAGAGAGGGAGAGAGGGAGAGAGGGACGGAGAGAGGGAGAGAGGGAGGGAGAGAGGGAGAGAGGGACGGAGAGAGGGAGAGAGGGACGGAGAGAGGGGGAGAGGGACGGAGAGAGGGAGAGAGGGACAGAGAGAGGGAGAGAGGGAGGGAGGGAGGGACTGAGGGACGGAGAGAGGGACAGAGGGAGGGAGAGAGGGACAGAGGGAGGGAGAGAGGGACAGAGGGAGGGAGAGAGGGACAGAGGGAGGGAGAGAGGGACAGAGGGAGGGAGAGAGGGACAGAGGGAGGGAGGGAGGACGGAGGGACAGAGGGAGGGAGAGAGGGAGGGAGGGAGGGACTGAGGGAGGGAGGGACGGAGGGAGGGAGGGACGGAGGGACAGAGGGAGGGAGGGACGGAGGGACAGAGGGAGGGAGGGACGGAGGGACAGAGGGAGGGAGGGATGGAGGGAGACAGTGAGAACTCCACTATTTCCTTAGAGTTTCAGATATGGATTGAAATTATCAAATAGACATAATACTGGGGCATTTCTTCTCTGGGCCAATGGAAAACCCTGCACACCAGACACTGACAGAAGCTAGGATTTTTTTTTAATGGATAGAAACATCCTCATCCCTTCCAGAGAGTGCACAGGGGATGTTCAATGATGTGTCACAACATTCACAGGAAGCATCGAGAGTCAACTGACAAGCTGACACATCACATGTGGCTGGATGCAGCGGAAACTTACTTCCTTATGTGATCATTCTCCTTCAGGTACATGTCTGTCCTCCTGTTCAGGCCTGCACTGTTCTTGTAGGCACTGAAAAGACACCGGCACTCCATGCAATTTTTTCAAATTTCAAAACTTTATTTTACAAGAGTTGTTCACACTTTAACTAACAACATTGTTCATATTAAAATAAACCCTGATTTTTCCCGTCCAAGGGATAGAACCACTGCCCTGTGCCTCGCACATCGTCCAACCCCAAAGCATGATCGCCTATCTCTGCCTGTCAATGAGACATGGTTCCAACAAGTATTTACAGGAACTTCCCATCCCTTCAAACTTGTTGACATTGTTCATCTTTCAGTGGCACTTTAATTTTAAAATCCCTCCCCATCCCACCCCCTCTCTCTAATACTTTGATTTCTGCCCTTGTATGGAATGGAGTTCCACATTTTTGCTGCTCTAATGACAAATGCATCTTTGTATTTTTGTTGCCTAACTGAGTAACTCAGGAAAGCTGGGGTTGGCTATATGCTGATTATCTCAATCGAGAGTTACTGCATATAGCATACACGCATTCAAATTTCATAGGGGGCACGCTTGACTGTGACTATAAATAAAATACAAAGCCAGCCACTGATTGGTTGTCTACTAGGGGGCACGCTTGACTGTGACTATAAATAAATACAAAGCCAGCCACTGATTGGTTGTCTACTAGGGGGCACGCTTGACTGTGACTATAAATAAATACAAAGCCAGCCACTGATTGGTTGTCTACTAGGGGGCACGCTTGACTGTGACTATAAATAAAATACAAAGCCAGCCACTGATTGGTTGTCTACTAGGGGGCACATTTGACTGTGACTATAAATAAATACAAAGCCAGCCACTGATTGGTTGTCTACTAGGGGGCACGCTTGACTGTGACTATAAATAAATACAAAGCCAGCCACTGATTGGTTGTCTACTAGGGGGCACGTTTGACTGTGACTATAAATAAATACAAAGCCAGCCACTGATTGGTTGTCTACTAGGGGGCACGTTTGACTGTGACTATAAATAAAATACAAAGCCAGCCACTGATTGGTTGTCTACTAGGGGGCACGCTTGACTGTGACTATAAATTAATACAAAGCCAGCCACTGATTGGTTGTCTACTAGGGGGCACGTTTGACTGTGACTATAAATAAATACAAAGCCAGCCACTGATTGGTTGTCTACTAGGGGGCACGTTTGACTGTGACTATAAATAAATACAAAGCCAGCCACTGATTGGTTGTCTACTAGGGGGCACGTTTGACTGTGACTATAAATAAATACAAAGCCAGCCACTGATTGGCTGTCTACTAGGGGGCACGTTTGACTGTGACTATAAATAAATACAAAGCCAGCCACTGATTGGTTGTCTACCTGATGTCTCTGCGCACGGAGCCCAGAAGGTCTTCGCGTTCCCTGATGGCCGCGATGTTGGCCTTGGTCTTCTGGAACTCGTGGGAGTAGTCCTGGAGGATGTCGCGGTGGCGCTGCAGCGTGTGCAGGAGCGCGGCGCTGGGCGAGGTCATGCTGATGTTCTGTGTGTACTCCACCATGCGGTCATTCACTTGCGTCAGCTGTGAAAGTGAACCCATGACCACTTCAAATTAAGGATTGGGAATGTGATCAGTTCTAGACAAACACTGTCATCTTGCTGGAAAAATGGAATTATTGCAAATCACAGTTTCTTGGTACCAATTTCCTTAGTAAGAGAATCAGCAACTACAATAGTACCAACCTTATAGGGAAATTTGTACTACTATTTGGCAAGAGGAATAGCATTATTCTCGGGTGTGAGGTGGAAACACACACAACCTTATAGGGAAATTTGTACTACTATTTGGCAAGAGGAATAGCATTATTCTCGGGTGTGAGGTGGAAACACACACAACCTTCTCTACAAGAGCAATGGCTAACTAAAGGAATTTCTTCTTAAGTGTTGAATAAATATGTCCTTATTGCTTATTCAAACACTTAAAGTGTTCTTCATACATCTTCTATTTTAACATTATGACCAAAATTAGTGGCAAGATCAGACAGACTGAAATGCAAGCTTCAAACCACTATGACCCGACTCATCTCAGGGCCATCTCTGAGCTAAGTGACAGATACAGTTATATCCATAGGCCAAATGATTCTTCAATAAAATACCAGCATTGCTTGATTTGCTTATTGAAGAGTACATATCCATCAACCATGAGGACATCTACGTACACTCATTTGTCATCTTATAAAATGACAGTAAAAGTGTTAGCCTGGGGCTAAACAGTTCAATAGAGGACAGCCATTATGGAAGTCTTGGGCACAGTAATCTGTTCGTCCAACCAAGTGGTCCAGGATACCATAGATAGCATCCGTACTGAGGTCATTGCGTCGCCATTATGAGCTCCACATTCCTCACTCGGTCAAATATCTTCTCTTAGAAACAATTTAACCATTCATTTTGTTTACTGAGTGCCCATTAGTGGGCAGCTTATCTACAGACCCCAAGGCAAACACATATCATTACAAAGACTGGAATGCATGCAATCATGACAGAAAAGGAATTCTCAGATGTGAATGCAACTGGGAGGGACATGATCAAACTCCGGTATTTTCATTCCTTTACCCTCAAATTTGTGAAGGAATCAATCCTACTCAACAGAGTTTATCCCATGGCAAAGATAATTATGTGATGTGTCCAATGGCCAACATGTTAACACTAAGGCCAAAAATTTATATAGTTATGGTAAACTGACTGACCAAAGCCCCCAACCCCCCCACCCCCAATAAACAATGGACTGTGTGTTGTCCCATCATTCCTGCCCTATGAGCACTCAGAGAATCCACCATAAGGTTTAAACAAGAAGGGCAAAGCCCATACGACTCACATGCTTGACCTTGACCTTTATATGACCTTGACCTTCAGGTGACCTTCAAGGTCAAGGTCAAACAACTAAACCTACCAATGACATCATACACTAAGAAATGCTTTACACATTTTTCCTACCAAAATACATGTGGACTTGACCCAAGGTCAAGGTCATCCAAGGTCATGCAACACAAAGCTGTTAATTCAAGACATAGGAAGCACAATGGTGCTTATTGGCACTTTCTACCATGAGATATGGTCACTTTTAGTGGTTCACTACCCCATTTTGGGCACATTTCATAAGGGTCAAAGTGACCTTGACCTTGATGATATGTGACCAAATGTGTCTCATGATGAAAGTATAACATGTGCCCCACATAATTATTAAGTTTTAAACAGTTATCTTCCATAGTTCAGGGTCAGGGTCACTTCAAAATATGTATACAATCCAACTTTGAAGAGCTCCTGTGACCTTGACCTTGAAGCAAGGTCAACCAAACTGGTATCAAAAGATAGGGATTACTTTGCCCTATATACCATATATAGGTGAGGTATCCAATCTCAAAAACTTCAGAGAAAATTGAGAAAATGTGAAAAATGACTGTTTTTTAGACAACATTTATGGCCCCTGCGACCTTGACCTTGAAGCAAGGTCAAGTCACTATGTATGTTTTTTGAGGCCTTGTCATCATACACCATCATGCCACATTTGGTATTGATAGACTTAATAGTCTCCGAGAAAAATCCAACGTTAAAGTTTTCGGACGCCCGGACGCCCGGACGGACGAAAAGGGTGATTACATAGACTCACTTTTGCTTCGCATGTGAGTCAAAAAGCATTTGCAGTGAAAGATTGGTTTATATTCAGTCTGACCTCTTCTAAAATTAAAATAAAATAAAAAAAGTTCAAGGCAACCTACCAATCCTATTTTTGGGGTTAGCCATTCCCTGATGGGCCACACTAGTGGACTCATCTGAGGAGAAGGGTACGGGTGCAATGTTGGCAGGGGTGTTCAAACCCACTCGCCCGCTCGCCCGAGGTGAGTTAAAATTGCGTCGGGCTAGTTAAAATTGCAGAGTCACTCGCCCGACGGGCGAGTAAAAAAATTGGAGCACTTCGATTCTATTTGCAATTGTCCGTGACTGGATAGCAACAGTCATATTGTCTGCCGCTGCATCTGCCATGTTTTTTGTCTTGCTTCATCTCGCGTTAAGCCTCGAGTGTTCCGGCGTCGCTAGCAACACCCACTGCATCAGATATGGAACCATCAAGAAAGCACCATTTGTTGTTGGTTCTGACAACTTCAAACTGGAGAGCATCAGGTTTCATGAACAGTCAAAGGGGCACTTGTGGAGTGCGAAATGCAGCTCCAACCGCGAGAAGAGCAGAAGCGAGACTGAGGCTGGCATGGCCCTGTCTTCTCTGAACAAGGCCCAGGTCTCAAGGCTGACACACCTGTTCCAAAGGGCACATGCTCTGGCCCTCCATCTACCCTCATCAGTGCCTGTTAAAGTGGGTAGTGTGAACACAGTTTAAAAATTATCTACTCACAAGGAAGTGATAGATGCTTTTTTGCATTTTAGAATTTCATTTGTTTAAGAAAGTTTTGGTCAGTATTGAGCTGGTTGTGTTTGACTGTTAATGTGCTTTTGGTCAACATATTTCAGGTTGTACTCATGTACAGTTAAAAGTCTTCAAGATAGTGAGATTAAAGTTGAATTCTTTTTTATTGGTGTTATTTTGCAATTTACAAGTAGTTCTAAAATCTGTAAAAGGAAGAAGATAAGAGAATGGGTGGGTGGGGGTGGGCAGAAGAGAACAGCAAGTTCTGGAAAGGAGTGTTTTGTTAGCACATTGAGATTGCAATCACAGAAGATGACAGTAAGGTAGTATTAATATAAACTAATATTCTCAAGTTGCATGATAATTGATATTTGTACCATTCCATTCTATACCAGAATGCCATATGTTTCAGCTTGTGGAGTTTCCTACTCAATTTTGAGTTGGTTCATGTTTAATTGCTTACATGGCTCTACTGTTTTCTAGTCATGTGGATTGTTTTTGATTACTACAAAGATCTGTACAGTTTATTCTCATTTAATTCCAGAATACCCTCTGTTTTGTAAAGTTTTATAATCAACTTTGAGTTGGTTAATGTTTACTTGTTTACAAGGTATTCTTGTATTCTAGTCAGCTGGATTGTTTTTTATGACTACTCAGTATTGTACAGTTTATAGTCTCCTACCTGGTGAGATTCTAGGGTGAATTTTGTTTTGTTAATCTGAATTTATGGTTAAAGTCAGTTCTGAATATAATCCTTTGTTGTTGCTATGAATAACAAGTTTTGATGTTTTATTGATTCATTTATTTTTCAGTTTTCTAGCCAGGTTTTAAGTTGGACTATGCTTTGTTGATTTCAAGCAGTGCAAAATACATAGCGTATCATCTTTAATAAAGTCATGATGAGTTGGTGTGTTTAGAAACTGCATCAGTTTTTCATTATTTGTGTATGGAAGGCGGGCTGGTAAAAAAAGTTGCGGGCTAGTGTAGTAGTAACTTTTGTGTCCAACTAGCCTGGCGGGCTAGTAAGCCGAAATAATTTTGAACACCCCTGGTTGCCATTTAATTTGCAGTGACTCGCACACTCGCTGCAGTCATCAAGGCGATTCAGCCCTGTTTTGAGCATAAACATCTATGTAAAAACACATCCAATCAGATGCCATGGCCCGCAAGCAGAGCAGGGTGCACACGCCTCTCCTCGGACGAGTCCACTAGTGTGACCCATCAGTGGAAGGCTTTTTTTTATAGCCATGTTAAATTAACCACAAAAAACATTTTTTTGGGGGGGCAAATCAAGCAATACTGGTATTTTCTTGAAGAATCATTTTAGCCCAATCATAAAATACCTGAAAGCATCCCAGCTTACCCTAGACAGGAGCTGTTCAATCTCCATGGCCATAGTCTCAAACATGTGTCCACTGCTGGACTTGTTCAGGAGTGGAGCTGTATCACTGCAAGACAAACACAACATGCAGTCTACATCATCTAGGTAACAAGCAAGCCATGACATTGATATTGCAGGCAAGCCATGACATTGATGTTGCAGGCAAGCCATAACAGTGATGTTGCAGGCAAGCCATGAGAGGGTTATTGCAGGCAAGCCATGAGAGTGATATTGCAGGCAAGCCATGAGGGTGATATTGCAGGCAAGCCATGAGAGTGATATTGCAGACAAGCCATGAGAGGGTTATTGCAGACAAGCCATGAGAGTGATGTTGCAGGCAAGCCATGACATTGATGTTGCAGACAAGCCATGACATTGATGTTGCAGGCAAGCCATAACAGTGATGTTGCAGGCAAGCCATAACAGTGATATTGCAGGCAAGCCATGAGAGTGATATTGCAGGCAAGCCATAACAGTGATATTGCAGGCAAGCCATAACAGTGATGTTGCAGACAAGCCATGACAGTGATGTTGCAGACAAGCCATGTAGCGTGGAAAATAGTAACCCGTGGAAAACAGTGACGGAAGTCATCGCAGAGTTATCTGCGAGGGACGTGCTTTATGCAATTTACCGCTCCTGCACCTGTTCTTCGCATGGAATATATTCCGACAAACGACGCATTAGTTGCTTTACGAGGTTTTGGTGCATTTGTGTAGTTTAACACATGATGTAGCGTTCAAAAAAGTTTTTCCCCGTGTAAAGCCGTCTCCCCTGCCGGAAATAATATGGGAGTCACCTCCCTGTAGTCTGTTTGTAGTCTGGTTTTATAAAACGCGACCGTTGACTGACTTGGCACGCCCGGGGAGTTATGCTAAGATCCGGCCGCGTAAATATATCTGCGTTTTGTGACAAACGTCTTGCTCGGCGGTACTGTACTCCATGCACCTTAACGGTGCGCGTGATTCGGGTGTAATCTTAAGCTAAACGACGTTCCGAATGTTTCCGACTTAGACCATTTCAGCAGCGCCAATAAACGTCGTTTAGCTTAAGATTACACCCGAATCACGCGCACCGTTAAGGTGCATGGAGTACAGTACCGCCGAGCAAGACGTTTGTCACAAAACGCAGATATATTTACGCGGCCGGATCTTAGCATAACTCCCCGGGCGTGCCAAGTCAGTTAGGTGGATTGGCGGGTGCCGTCTCTTTTTAGAGTTGAATTTTCAGAAAATCCCTCGCAGATAACTCTGCGATGACTTCCGTCACTGTTTTCCACGGGTTACTATTTTCCACGCTACAAGCCATGACAGTGATGTTGCAGGCAAGCCATAACAGTGATATTGCAGGCAAGCCATGAGAGTGATATTGCAGGCAAGCCATGAGAGTGATATTGCAGGCAAGCCATGAGAGTGATATTGCAGACAAGCCATAGCAGTGATATTGCAGGCAAGCCATGAGAGTGATATTGCAGGCAAGCCATGAGAGTGATATTGCAGGCAAGCCATAACAGTGATATTGCAGGCAAGCCATGAGAGTGATATTGCAGGCAAGCCATAACAGTGATATTGCAGGCAAGCCATGAGAGTGATATTGCAGGCAAGCCATGAGAGTGATATTGCAGGCAAGCCATGAGAGTGATGTTGCAGGCAAGCCATAACAGTGATGTTGCAGGCAAGCCATAACAGTGATATTGCAGGCAAGCCATGAGAGTGATATTGCAGGCAAGCCATAACAGTGATATTGCAGGCAAGCCATGAGAGTGATATTGCAGGCAAGCCATAACAGTGATATTGCAGGCAAGCCATGAGAGTGATGTTGCAGGCAAGCCATAACAGTGATATTGCAGGCAAGCCATGAGAGTGATATTGCAGGCAAGCCATGAGAGTGATATTGCAGACAAGCCATAGCAGTGATATTGCAGGCAAGCCATGAGAGTGATATTGCAGGCAAGCCATGAGAGTGATATTGCAGGCAAGCCATAACAGTGATATTGCAGGCAAGCCATGAGAGTGATATTGCAGGCAAGCCATAACAGTGATATTGCAGGCAAGCCATGAGAGTGATATTGCAGGCAAGCCATGAGAGTGATATTGCAGGCAAGCCATAACAGTGATATTGCAGGCAAGCCATGAGAGTGATGTTGCAGACAAGCCATGACATTGATGTTGCAGGCAAGCCATAACAGTGATGTTGCAGACAAGCCATAACATTGATATTGCAGGCAAGCCATGACATTGATGTTGCAGGCAAGCCATGACATTGATGTTGCAGGCAAGCCATGACAGTGATGTTGCAGGCAAGCCATAACATTGATATTGCAGGCAAGCCATGACATTGATGTTGCAGGCAAGCCATGACAGTGATGTTGCAGACAAGCCATAACAGTGATATTGCAGGCAAGCCATGAGAGTGATATTGCAGGCAAGCCATGAGAGTGATATTGCAGACAAGCGATGAGAGTGATGTTGCAGGCAAGCCATGAGAGTGATGTTGCAGGCAAGCCATGGCGATGTAACAAGCAATCTGCTGATGCCAGACTGGTGTTAGAGGTTTTCTATGATATTGCAAGAAAAGAGTCTAATGTACTGATTACAATGGACACATTGCAACAAAGGGCAAACTTATCTACTGATGCAATGGACATATACAATATACTGACTAAGATGCAACAGGCTTTTTGCACACACAAAAAGGCAATCTTTCATGGTGACATAAAAGACCAACTATCCCGAAACAACAAGAGCAGCCACAAACAACACCAGGCTGTTGCAGCAACAAGCATCACACAAGGCACTGATGCAACAGACAAGTTACAACAACATGCTACTTCTGCAACAATACAACATTGCCACTTCTGTATGCTTGATAAATCCCATACCTGCACCAAGCAGTCCTGTCACTTCTCTAATCAACTCAGTTACAAAGCCAATTACTGTCCTAGGCCAAGTAGTTTACAAAACAATTAAGAAATAACCTGAACCGTCAGTAAATATGTTGACAGTAACAACCAAAACACCACCACCACCCCCAAAAAACCCCCCAAAACCCTCCAACCCACAAGAACACATTTATACTTATAGCAGCATTTATATCAAAGTACTGGTATCTTTTTAACTTGATTATAATTTCAGGCACTCATAGTCAATACAAACTACAGACCAATAAAAAAGGAATATGAGTTTGTAAACATGGTTTTCTTTTTACCATCTCAATACAAATATATTAGAATTTCAATAATCTGAATAAAATTAATTTTTAAAAACTAAAATAGGTATATTTCATAGTATGATGCTCAAATGGTGGAGCAGAATAAACCAGAAAGACTTAGCAGATACGGGGATATTTCTAACTAATCAAACAAGAGACATGCATTGCTGGCTGTCACCATGAGCTCCAGGACCAATTTGTGGTTGCAGACAAACCCAAATAAAAGCAACAGCATAGAGAGAAAGAGACTTTAAAAAGGCTGGACAGTACAGCCCCCGACTCCTCCTCATCTGACGATGGCCAAACATGCAGCCATTTCATGATTTGAGTGCAGCGCCGGGAATGCGAACCAGTGCACATGCCATTTGACAAATGATTTGTACACACTACATTCCCTATCTACTGTGTTTCAGCTTTCATGACACACTGGAAGCATCCCAATGTACACACTACATTCCCTATCTACTGTGTTTCAGCTTTCATGACACCATGACACACTGGAAGCATCCCGATGATTAGCACAAGTAAACAAAGAAAGAAAAAAATAATCCAGACACTAGTACGAGAGAGTTTTCAATGGGGGAATGGGGTTTTGGGGGCTGGGACTTGGGGGAAACGGGGAT
>JAWQFJ010017868.1:5000-7500 GCA_034096865.1 Theodoxus fluviatilis
CGGCTTTGGCAGACACACTTCGTCGATGCACGTAAAGAAAGTTCGGCCGTAGGGCAGCTCACGGACGATGCTGACGACATGGCTGAGCTGCTGGGTTTGTACGAAGAGGGAATCGATGCCTTGATATCCGATGCACTGGAAGAGGACAAGATAATAGGGGCGAAGAAAAAGGCAATGCACCTGTCGGTGTGGAGAACGTCACAAGCTTTTACCGACATCGACTTGACCGAGACCTTGGTACCGGATGAGGACGAGTTGTCCTTGCTACTCCCTGAGAGCGAAGTCAGTCAAGAGGGGGAAATGGGCGAAAGTAAGCACATGACGTCTGGGGCGATGGTAGCCGCCCTCCTGAGTACCGACACGAGCACGGAGCATCGCAGACTCCGTAATGTCTCATCATCCCAGAATCTCCCGCTTTCTCCACTTCCTTCTTTCCCCGCCTACTATTACCCTTCCCCTCCTCTATCCCCTTTTCCCCCTCTATCCCCTTCCCCTCTTCTATCCCCGTCCCCTTCTCTATACCCTTCCCTTCCTCCTCCTTCTCCTCCTCCTCCTTCTTCTCCTCCTCCTCCTCCCCCTCCTCCTTCGTTTTCACTTCCACCTTCTTCTGCCCTTTATCCTCCTTCCCATCCTCCTCCTTCCCCCTCCCTTCCTCTATATACTTCCCTTCCCCCTCCTCCTTCCCCTCCTCCTCCCCTTCCTCCTTCTCCTCGACCCAGGTCTTCTTCCCTTCATCCTTTTCCTTCTCTACCACCTTCTCGTCCCCCACCTCCTCCTGCTCCTTCCTCTGCTAACTTTAGTTCTTCTCTCCTTGTCCGCTCCCTTCATCAGACATCCCCTCCTCTTCCTCCTCAGTATTTAGAACACAAGAGAGAATCTCAGAAACTAGACATCTGGCACCCACAGTACACTCACCTGGAGAAGAAGGATGTTGTCGGGCACACACCCCAGTCAAAAATTCCCAAGCTCGTGCGCGGCACCCTGCTCTCAGAGACGACCCGAAGACTCCAAACCCCTCAAAAGACAACGACTTCAGGGATGTCCTCTCCCGCACCCTCCTCCGCCCCTCCCATCTCTCGCAAAGTAGAATCTACGGAGGCAGAAATCAAGGAGACAGAGAAGGGACCCGCGGACCACTCCATGACGTCATCCCAGCGCACGGCCGACAAGGAAGAAACCCCTTCGACCTCTGGACGAGGAATATCAGATCTACACAGGAAGTGGCCCAAACCTACGAGTAGCAAGACCTCCTTGCACTTTGGCAGGTTGATCAGCAGATTTAAAATCGCCACGCGCACGACTCTCAACTCTCCTCGACTGGCACCCTCTGGTAAAACCTCCACATGGCGCAAGGTAGCGACAGCCAAGAACTTTGTCAGACAGCTAAGGCACGGAGCATTTGTGGAGAGCGCGACACCCGCGGCGCCAGTAGAAAAATTTAGAAAAATTCCTAGCATAGATGAGAAAATCAGGAACTGGCAACCGAGATCCCGAGCCTTCAGCACTCCACAGTTATCTGAATGGAGGAACACGGATCCTAGGATGAGTCACATCTTTCAGTTCGCATTTATGCCGCCCGAGCTTCCTGTTATCAAGCTTGAAGAGCCCCAGACCCGAAAAACCGCGAGGAGGGTAGAGGAAATTTTACACCTCGATACGTATCGTGCACCGACGGTGATTGCACGTCCTCGGTACATTACGACCCGTAAAGAACCGATGCAGAGACTGATGGCAAAGCCATGTAGCAGTGGCAAAAAAAGTAGCAGTAGCTGCAGTAGCAGCAGTGGCCGCAGTGGCGGCGGTGGCGGCATTGGCGTCCATGGCAGCAGTGGCGGCGGTGGCGGCGGTGGCAGCATTGGCGTCCACGGCAGCAGTGGCGGCGGTGGCACTGGAAGAGATGAGGGTATCGCTACATTGAACAGGGATTTTCCAATGGTCTCTGTGGCAGAATCACTTTGCAGTCGTAAAACGGAGTCATCTGAGCACAGCAGTGAGATGGAATCCTCCGACAGCTGTCTCACAACTGAGACCTCTCAAAGCAGTACCGATGCAAGAGCTGAGTTCGAGCCCACAGTATTTCGCAGCAGCGAAACGACTCCATCGGAATGCAGCTGCCAGGAGATGACCTGCAGCTGCTCCAGCATAACGCCCGAGTGCAGCTGCGTAAGCGAATCCACTGAATGCAGTTGTGAAACGGAGTGCAGCTGCGAATATGAGGAAGACCCTTTCAAGTCTAAGGAGCCCTTGTCTCCGTTGGGTATTGCACTTCTGGCCAACCAAAAAATGTTCGAAATGTTCAAGGGAACCAGACTCAAATACAGGAGGGATTCCCTGCTAGAGAGACGCTTGCAAGAACTTCCTCCATTTGAGGAGATGCCCAGCGACGAAAAACTAAATGAGAAGTCAACAAAGAAACGTTGCTTCGATGACTACTCTTTCGGTCGCATCATGGCCCGAGCACAAAAAAAGTTGACGGAAGTAAATCTCGCGGAGTTCGTTG
>JAWQFJ010017868.1:12500-42500 GCA_034096865.1 Theodoxus fluviatilis
CAATAACGTGGCAACAAGAATACACGCTATGGAAGAATGCCAAAGTGGTAACTTGATCAAACCATTTTTCATTTCTGAGTAAGGTGCGCATATAATTTATCTGTTTGATCATTCTCGCTTCCTTATAGACTATGGGTTAAAGAGTAAGAATGAACCCATCGCAACTCGTAAAGGCACATTAGAAAAATCGAGATATGAATTGATTCCACTCGTACCAGCTCTTTCTTCTGGCCAAACACCCTCCCCAACAAAACATTTCTCGCCCGCTGCCACCAAGAAGACATGGAGACCATCATCACGAGGAGGCGATCGATGGAGTTGGATAGGGATGTCATCAGACGCGAGCCAGACAACATCCCCCGCACAGCCCTTCACTGGACACCAGAAGGCAGACGCAAGAGGGGCAGACCAAAGAACTCCTGGCGCCGAACAGTGGAGGGGGAGCTCAAGGTCATGAAGGAATCCTGGAGCACCATGCAAAAAAAGGCCCCAAACCGACAGCAGTGGCGATCCTTTGTTGCTGTTCTACATGCCGAAAGTCGGCATTGCGGGCATAAGTGAAGTGAAGTACCAACTCTTGTGACTTTTGGTTATCAGTGGCTTTGCCAAGCCCACGTGGTCCGAGAGGCGTACAACTTCATTCATTCATTCATTCATTCATTCATTCATTCATGTATTCGTTCATTCATTCGTTCATTCATTAATTCATTCGTTCAGTCATTCATTCATTCATTCATTCGTTCATTGTCATTCAATAATTAAGTCATTTTGAAATTTCTGTCTGTCTTGTTTCTTTTTTCACCCACTACAGGCAGTGAACTGTAAGCATTGTAACGTCCAGCATTGTAACGTCCAACATTGTAACGTCCAACATTGTAACGTCCAACATTGTAACGTCCAACATTGTAACGTCCAACATTGTAACGTCCAACAATGTGACGTCCAACATTGTAACGTCCAACATTGTAACGTCCAACATTGTAACGTCCAACATTGTGACGTCCAACATTGTAACGTCCAACATTGTGACGTCCAACATTGTGACGTCCAACATTGTAACGTCCAACATTGTAACGTCCAACATTGTAACGTCCAACATTGTGACGTCCAACATTGTGACGTCCAACATTGTAACGTCCAACATTGTGACGTCCAACATTGTAACGTCCAACATTGTAACGTCCAACATTGTAACGTCCAACATTGTAACGTCCAACATTGTAACGTCCAACATTGTAACGTCCAACATTGTAACGTCCAACATTGTAACGTCCAACATTGTAACGTCCAACATTGTAACGTCCAACATTGTAACGTCCAACATTGTAACGTCCAACATTGTAACGTCCAACATTGTAACGTCCAACATTGTGACGTCCAACATTGTGACGTCCAACATTGTGACGTCCAACATTGTAACGTCCAACATTGTAACGTCCAACATTGTGACGTCCAACATTGTGACGTCCAACATTGTGACGTCCAACATTGTGACGTCCAACATTGTAACGTCCAACATTGTAACGTCCAACATTGTGACGTCCAACATTGTAACGTCCAACATTGTGACGTCCAACATTGTAACGTCCAACATTGTAACGTCCAACATTGTGACGTCCAACATTGTAACGTCCAACATTGTAACGTACAACATTGTGACGTCCAACATTGTGACGTCCAACATTGTGACGTCCAACATTGTAACGTCCAACATTGTAACGTCCAACATTGTAACGTCCAACATTGTGACGTCCAACATTGTGACGTCCAACATTGTAACGTCCAACATTGTAACGTCCAACATTGTAACGTCCAACATTGTAACGTCCAACATTGTAACGTCCAACATTGTAACGTCCAACATTGTGACGTCCAACATTGTGACGTCCAACATTGTGACGTCCAACATTGTGACGTCCAACATTGTGACGTCCAACATTGTAACGTCCAACATTGTGACGTCCAACATTGTGACGTCCAACATTGTGACGTCCAACATTGTGACGTCCAACATTGTAACGTCCAACATTGTGACGTCCAACATTGTGACGTCCAACATTGTAACGTCCAACATTGTAACGTACAACATTGTGACGTCCAACATTGTGACGTCCAACATTGTGACGTCCAACATTGTAACGTCCAACATTGTAACGTCCAACATTGTAACGTCCAACATTGTGACGTCCAACATTGTGACGTCCAACATTGTAACGTCCAACATTGTAACGTCCAACATTGTAACGTCCAACATTGTGACGTCCAACATTGTGACGTCCAACATTGTAACGTCCAACATTGTGACGTCCAACATTGTAACGTCCAATATTGTAACGTCCAACATTGTAACGTCCAACATTGTAACGTCCAACATTGTAACGTCCAACAATGTGACGTCCAACATTGTAACGTCCAACATTGTAACGTCCAACATTGTAACGTCCAACATTGTGACGTCCAACATTGTGACGTCCAACACTGTAACGTCCAACATTGTAACGTCCAACATTGTAACGTCCAACATTGTAACGTCCAACATTGTAACGTCCAACATTGTGACGTCCAACATTGTAACGTCCAACATTGTGACGTCCAACATTGTAACGTCCAACATTGTAACGTCCAACACTGTAACGTCCAACATTGTGACGTCCAACATTGTAACGTCCAACAATGTGACGTCCAACATTGTAACGTCCAACATTGTAACGTCCAACATTGTAACGTCCAACATTGTAACGTCCAACATTGTAACGTCCAACATTGTAACGTCCAACAGCACATATTGAGTGAAAACCCACAGAGCAAGACCCGAGAGCGCAAGTCTCCACCACGGTTGCCACACGCTTTCTTCCACGGTCTGTAGGATGTTCTCGTAGACAGTGGTGCGTTCAAGAGGATTACCGCTATCGATCGGTCGATACCGCGCCGGAACGCTGTTGCGCCTGTATAACCAAAATGGCTGCCTTCGAGGAAAGGAAGAAAGTCGCCATCACAAAATAATATGCGCTGTGGCACGCATTTCGACCAGTGATTATTACCCAGCCTATGCGAGACGTTATGAGAATTTATACTGATATTGTACTTTTCTTTTTTTAAGAATAACTGCTCTGAAATAATTACCGGGCAAGATGTGAGCAAACATTTCTACGACAGATGGCACATCAATTTCAAGTAAAGCAACTCTTATATCTTACATTAGCCCTTTGTTGTGTAACCTCCCTTGAAGTGAGCATCGAAAGGTTCTTGCTTAAGCTAAATCAGCACTGTCGTTTTGACATAAATTTCGATTCGAGCGATGCCGAGCCTTTATGCACAGCTACAGCTTAACGTATTTTATCAGCTTCCACAAGGAACGAGCACTCTGCAGCTGCTGATTTACTCATTTGGTTGAGAAGCGCACTCTGAGACGGTGAGAAGGCATCGCGGAAGCCATCTTGGCTACCGTTCGGTCATAACAAGTCGTTCAAGAGTGCACGTTGGGGGCTCGCCTCTTTTGGCGAATGGTGGGTCGTCTGGAACGCAGGCCAGGCCTGACGCCACGCAGTGTAGTTCATTTTAGTGGCTGAAAGCGTCTCGGTTTTGGAACGCATTCGCCGGCGTCATCAATACTGTGACGTGATCAGCTTCCTGATGCATGATAACATTTATCTTTATGCTAATTATTGAAGACTAAATAACAATTACGACCTCCTAATTTTAGAAGATTGTTACCGTCCATTAGATGTAGTCAGAATCCATTGTAAACTTTTAGAGTTATTTTGTTGAATAACTAAGGAACTAACGGACCGAGAGTAAAAAATAAGCGACGTCATCACTAGTCGTGGCTCTGTCCGAAGACACTATCTAACAAAGACACTGTCTAACAAAGACACTATCTAACAAAGACACTATCTAACAAAGACACTATCTAACAAAGACACTGTCTAACAAATACACTGTCTAACAAAGACACTGTCTAACAAAGACACTGTCTAACAAAGACACTATCAAACAAAGGCACTATCTAACAAAGACACTATCTAACAAAGACAATATGTAACAAAGACACTATCTATCCTGCAGTGGTCTGGCAAATGTAAACAAATTCATCGACTATGAATTCTTGCTTCATTACGCTCAGACTCACAGTGTCTTTGATTACGAAAGTAATACACTACTTTCTTTCAGTCTTCGAATTAATTTAATGCAGATACACATGAAAGACACTACTATGTGAAAACACGATTATTACTAGTCCACTGTAGCTTTCATTCTACCGGAAGTGATTTCCCACGAACATCAAAACGTGACCACAGGCCAAATGACAAATCGCGTCAAAACTGCAGCCAAAGACACTATCTAACGGGACCGCGGGTCATGGACGTTTCGCCCCAATTGCGACATTCGGAACGTCGTTTAGCTTAAGATTACACCCGAATCACGCGCACCGTTAAGGTGCATGGAGTACAGTACCGCCGAGCAAGACGTTTGTCACAAAACGCAGATACATTAATGCGGCCGGATCTTAGCTAAACGACGTTCCGAATGTCGCAATTGGGGCGAAACGTCCAGCACCCGGGACCGCCAGTTAATAATCATCACTTCCGGTAGATTGAAAGCTACAGTGGACTAGTATTAATCATGTTTTCACATAATAGTGTCTTTCATGTGTATCTGCATTAAATTAATTCGAAGGCTGAAAACAAGTAGTGTTGCTTTTGTAATCAAAGACAGTTTGAGCATAATGAAGCAAGTATTCATAGTCGAACAATTTGTTTACATTTGCCAGACCAGTGCGGGAATGTACGCGTGATTTTTCAGTGTTGCCGTTAGTTGTATAGCTAAAGTTTAGATGTACTTGTCATCAAGAAGTATTCTTCAGACTGACAAATTAATATTATAAGTTAGTGAGCTTTTATCGGAGAGCGAATGTTGTGAATGTTTCTGTGGCTGCGTAGATTTGTTTAGTTAGTTCTAAAGTGCATGTCTCTCGGAGCCGTAATCTTGTGAGGTCCCCGTGTCTGGAATATTCTTGTGCATTCCTACTGCGCTATGTTTAGAAGCCAAGAGGGTGATGGAAAGTTCAAGATTGGTCTAAGCATGTCTAGTTATGCGCACTTAGCAGTGTTTTTACGTCATTCAGCACGTTGACGTGATTATTGGTTTCTGAACGGTTTGAGGAGACGGAACTTTTGTAGGAAGTTCTAGAACATCTCGAGAGCCTATAATTATGAAGAGAGTGAGAGAGGCAGAGAGGGAACCTGCAGACCGAGTCTCACCTTGATGCTAGAGTAAGCTATCAGAGAGTCAGAGAGTCGTAGCGCTGATAGGCTAGCCTAGACGGCGGGCCAGACCACATTCTCATGCCAGAGAATAAACTTCTCTTCAAAGCCTACCTTGCCGTGCCGACAGCTGTTCTTCAGTTGTTGCCTTCGAGACTAAAGCCATTAGCAAGGGGTTTCTTGACTTACGACGTACCAGTGTCGTGAACAGTGGGAAACTACGCCTGTAAACTCCAGCACAGACGACGACCGAACAAGATCCTTGCAGAAGCGGCCTTGACATTGCCGAGGGGAGTTTTCTTTTAACTGCCCTAGACGCCGATCAAAGATTATAGGTTACACAAAGATAGCTCATGCCGAGCTTTTGCTATATAAAGTTACAAGACGCTCGGAAACGCAGCGCCCCAAGCGGCTAGAACTATGGGGAAGTAATCACAACTCTTAGAGACATGTAAAAGTGCTTGTTTGTCGACGTGTTCCTGATGCGTTCCGATCATGTTTGTGAATACATTTACGGTGTAATGTGTAACAAGAAGGGCAAAGCCCATACGACTCACATGCTTGACCTTGACCTTTATATGACCTTGAACTTCAGGTGACCTTCAAGGTCAAGGTCAAACAACTAAACCTACCAATGACATCATACACTAAGAAATGCTTTACACATTTTTCCTACCAAAATACATGTGACCTTGACCCAAGGTCAAGGTCATCCAAGGTCATGAAACACAAAGCTGTTAATTCAAGACATAGGAAGCACTTTCTACCATGAGATGTGGTCACTTTTAGTGGTTCACTACCCCATTTTGGTCACATTTCATAAGGGTCAAAGTGACCTTGACCTTGCTGATATGTGACCAAATGTGTCTCATGATGAAAGTATACCATGTGCCCCACACAATTAATAAGTTTGAAACAGTTATATCCATAGTTCAGGGTCAGGGTCACTTCAAAATATGTATACAATCCAACTTTGAAGAGCTCCTGTGACCTTGACCTTGAAGCAAGGTCACCCAAACTGGTATCAAAAGATAGGGATTACTTTGCCCTAAATACCATATATAGGTGAGGTATCCAATCTCAAAAGCTTCAGAGAAAATTGAGAAAATGTGAAAAATGACTGTTTTTTAGACAACATTTATGGCCCCTGCAACCTTGACCTTGAAGCAAGGTCAAGTCACCATGTATGTTTTTTTAGGCCTTGTCATCATACACCATCATGCCACATTTGGTATTGATAGACTTAACAGTCTCCGAGAAAAATCCAACGTTAAAGTTTTCGGATCCCCGGACACCCGGACGCCCAGACAGACGAAACAGGTGAGTACATAGACTCACTTTTGCTTTGCATGTGAGCCAATAAAATGATTTGCTGCAATAATGGGGGTGTTTTGGCTTTGTTTTTTGTAGCAGGCGTTGTGAAATCGAAATATTTGGTTCATCGAAATGTGAGCCTATAGTCCGTTTCAACATTGCTCTGTCAGTGGAGACAAAGATTATTCGTCTGCTAGCCATCTAGGTACATACGGTGAGGTTTGTTTACTTATCTCCTGTGGGTTTTGCGCAGAAAGTATACGTTAAAACAGTATAATATGACTATTTTCGATTAGTTTTTAATCTAATTAATATTTTTGCATGCTTTAACGCCGCCGGATCTTTGGCATAACTCCCGGGGCGTGCGAAGTCAATAGCGTCTCCACTGACAGAGCAATATTTAAACGGACTATAGGCTCACGCGCATGCGCAGAACCATCCATTTCGATGAACCAAATATTTCGATTTCACAACGCCTGCTACAAAAAACAAAGCCAAAACACCCCCATTATTGCAGCAAATCATTTTATTACACATTACACCGTAACTGTATTCACAAACATGATCGGAACGCATCAGAAACGCGTCGACAAACAAGCACTTTTATATGTCTCTAAGCGTTGTGATTACTTCCCCATAGTTCTAGCCGCTTGGGGCGCAACGTGTCTCGACCTTCACAACAATGAGCTAATGAGCTATCTTTGTGTAACCTATAATCTTTGCGCCGATGTAAACAGGTGCAAACAGACAGAGCTCGAGTCGCAACAAATTTGTATCACGAACAGCGCAGCCATTGTAAAATAGTAGCTCATCTGAAGTGATGTTCCCACTAATCACTGTGTCCGGGACCTCTTGGGCAATTTGGTGAAGCTGGCGGTCCCGTTAGATAGTGTCTTTGTCCAGAGTAATTTTGCTGCAACGATTTTCTAAATTGGTGGTGGTTGCAAGTTTAGCGATAGAGGTGATCGTGATAGTAATAGCGGTGGTAGCTGTAGTTGTGATGGAGATTCTATTTGTTGTCGTTTATAATGAAGTGGTGGTGTAATATTGGCGGTACTAGTTGTACGGTTGTGGGTGACGTACGCCAATGATCATTCTAGTGGTTGTGGTGGTTGTAGTTGTTAGTGGTGAGGTCAACGTGCTAGAGCAGAGCCGGACTAGGTACAGTGAAAGGGGAGGGGGTTGCAAAAGGGGGTCCAGGGGATGAAGGGTGTAAAAAGGAAACAAAAAAACTACATAGTTGAGGTACATATTTAGGCTGGGGGCGGGGGGTTACGCAACCCCTGCAACCCCCCCCCCCCCCCCCCCCCCCCCAGTCCGGCCCTGTAGAGGTAATGGTGATAGTTGCAGTTATGGTAGAGATTGTAATTGTCGTCGAGGTTGGTGGTGGTGATGGTGTAGTGGTGGTGGCAGTAGTTGTAGGGATATTGGAGATGTGCCGTAATGATTATTGTAGTGGTTGTGATGGCTGAAGTTGTAGTTGGTAGTGGTGAAGTCATCTTGATAGAAGTAATGGTGATAGTTGTAGTTGGGGTGGAAGTTGTAATTGTCGTCGAGGTTGAAGTGTTGGTGATGGTGTACTGGTGGTGGTAGTAGTTGTAGGGATATTGGAGATGTGCCGTAATGATTATTGTAGTGGTTGTGATGGCTGAAGTTGTAGTTGGTAGTGGTGAAGTCATCTTGATAGAAGTAATGGTGATAGTTGTAGTTGGGGTGGAAGTTGTAATTGTCGTCGAGGTTGGTGGTGGTGATGGTGTACTGGTGGTGGCAGTAGTTGTAGGGATATTGGAGATGTGCCGTAATGATTATTGTAGTGGTTGTGATGGCTGAAGTTGTAGTTGGTAGTGGTGAAGTCATCTTGATAGAAGTAATGGTGATAGTTGTAGTTGGGGTGGAAGTTGTAATTGTCGTCGAGGTTGAAGTGTTGGTGATGGTGTACTGGTGGTGGTAGTAGTTGTAGGGATATTGGAGATGTGTCGTAATGATTATTGTAGTGGTTGTGATGGCTGAAGTTGTGCTGGGGGTTGCAATCGTGGTGGTGAAATTGGTAGTTGGGTTACAGTGGTAGTTGAAAAGGTAGTTTTGATTTAAGTGGTGGCGATGATTGTGGTCGTAATGGTGGTGTTAACATCTCATGAAAAGAAAGCCATGGTGAAGGATTCACACTTGAAATACAAAAGACAAAAATACACATTCAATTTTGCTCAGCGAGTGACAAAACGGACATTTTTTTATTGAGAAAAAACCTTCAAAGCGCAGAATAAAAATGAATAAAATACCAAGAAAATCTACAAATGATGTAGTAATGGAAGAGCGGTCTGAATAAAATACATGCAATAACCTCCATGTTGAAGACAGCAGTACTCTCTCCCCATATCGTGAGGATCTACACATTTCTGACTACGTAAAACCGTAAGGACGTACTCACACACCTAATAGCAAAGGAACGTAATAAGCAGTACAAAAAAATTATTTTAAAAGCAATGCATTACATACATTTTAGGAAACAAAGAAATGTAAAAAAGTCTGCAGTCGGAAAGCTTCAGACACAATAGTATGTCAAATGATTAGTTCAGGTTCGTTAACACTTTTCTTTACTCCATACATAATTCGAGAACCAGAATACCCTTGTACTTGCAGATCATATAAGGAAAAATCCTGAATCATATAACTTAATAATCTGTAAGAAAAGAAAGCTGCCGTAACAATGTCATGTTGAAATTTGTCTTTAAAAACAAGTCAAATATTCCAAAGCAAAAATTCGTTCCCTCTACTCACAAACCTGTAAGATTTCCTGTCTATCGTCTAGCAGTGTCCGATCTTCTTCGATCTTCTGTGAAATGTTGCAGCGTAGCCCTACTTCGAGCCAAAGTCCAAATCAACCGAAGAATTCAGAAAGCAAAGCAAACGGGATGAGAACTCAAAGCATAATCCTCTCTCTCTCTCTCTCTCTCTCTCTCTCTCTCTCTCTCTCTCTCTCTCTCTCTCTTTCTCTCTCCTCTCTCTCTCTCACTTTCTCTCTCTCTCACTCTCTCTCTCTCTCTCTTTCTCTCTCTCTCTCTCTCCTTTTCAACTCATATCCCCTATCCCCACCCCTAGCCTTGACAACTGACCTTCCCTTCATTCTTTACTTTTCTACTACTCTTCTCCACTCTCAACTCTGAAAAAGGCCGCAAAACAGCATCATCTTTGGCTACGAATTACCTCTCTAAAAAGAAACGCTATACTGGAATCTCCTGACGAAGGTACGTCTTTGATTCCTTCTTCGATCTGGGTGGCGTGATCTCATTTTTTATATCTCTCTAAGTCACTGTGATCAAGAGTTTAAGTTGATGAGAAGTGGCGTGTAGCTGCAACCCCCAAAGGAAGAACACTCCTTTTGGAATACCCTGGTTCCCGATGAAGTCATGACTGAAAGTTTGTGCCTCAGATGAGAACCAACAGGGTCCGTGTGCCCATGCCTCCCAGTAGCTTCCCCGGCCGTCCCTGGCAGAGCTTCAGGATCAGTCCGCAATATTCCATCCAGCAAGAGGTTCCAGCTGATAGGAGGGACAACAAGCGGATTCAGCAGTATAACGCTCTCCACAGAAGAGTAAGTATCTTGGAATAATTAGATCTCTTGGGGCTGTAATATCCGACGAAGGAACAGAGCCATAAGTTCTCTCCAGGATAGCGCAGACAACAGCAGCTGTGAAAAAACTCAGGTCCATCTGGAATGAGAGAAACATCACACTCCGCTCAAAGATCAGACTGACGCACTCCCTGGTCATCTTCATATTTCTATATGCCTGCGAGTCATGGACCCTGACAGCTGAGTTATAGAAGAACATGAAGGCCACAGAGATGAGATGCTTCTGGAAGATCCTTGGCGTCTTCTAGACAGACCACATTACCAATGAAGTAGTGCAGAACAGAATCAGGCGAGCCACTGGGCCTTGTGAAGATCTCCGGACCACCGTAAAGAGAGGGAAACTGAGATGGGGCGTACATGCCTCCATCTCCAGGACTGGTCAAAACAATTGTAACAAGGAACATTACAGGAAGGCAGAAAGAGAGGCAGGCAGAGCAAAAGATGGGAGGACAACATCCCATAGTGGACAGGCTTGACGCTGAGCGAGACAGTCTGAAGGACAGACAACCGTGAAAATGGAGGGAACTGGTAGCCATATCTATGGTGTCCTTAGGGTGGTGAAGACTTCGGGTTCGATGATGGTGATAATGATGATGATGATGATGATGATGATGATGATGATGATGATGATGATGATGATGATGATGATGATGATGATGATGGTGATGATGATGATGATGATGATGATGATGGTGATGGTGATGGTGATGGTGATGGTGATGATGATGATGATGATGATGATTGATGATGATGGTGATGGTGATGATAATGATAATGATGATGATGATGATGGTGGTGGTGGTGGTTGTGGTGGTGGTGGTGGTGGTGGTGGTGATGCTGCTGCTGCTGCTGCTGATGATGATGATGATGAGGAGGAGGAGGAGGAGGATAAAAGAGCGTTCAGGCGTCTGAGATGTCACGTCTGCTCGTAGAAGGTCAAGTGCTTTGCCATAGCACCGTCGTGATGCCCTCTGGGAAGTGCTTTGCAGTCTACAGTCAGCGGAGAACTGAAAGTTTTCCGTTTAGGATGCCGCTTATCGCTGGCTCTGAGACTATGGATCAGTCAACTCGACGCGCAAAAGCCGCAGCATTCATATGACAGCCATCGGCCGAGTCCGGCCGTATGGACGTACAACAGAGCCATCGGCCGAGTCCGGCCGCTTGGACGTACAACTGAGTTTGGAGATATGTTGTGAAGGCTCCAGAACGAACCCGAATATTGTAGCGCAATCATATTGTCTATTTCTGCCTCTCAGCTAAAGGTCATTGCCCAGTCACGTGGTCGTCGGGCTAAATTTGTCTTGACTGTGTCACGTGACGTCATTCCTGAAGCTTCGCGGCAGCAAAGCAGATCGTAGGCTTGTTCTCGAAATCTCTGGAACCTGTGTTTAGGTATATACAGCGCGATAAAGCGAGAGAGAGGGACACTGGAACCTGTGTTTAGGTATATACAGCGCGATAAAGCGAGAGAGAGGGACACTGGAACCTGTGTTTAGGTATATACAGCGCGATACAGCGAGAGAGAGGGACACTGGAACCTGTGTTTAGGTATATACAGCGCGATACAGCGAGAGAGAGGGACACTGGAACCTGTGTTTAGGTATATACAGCGCGATACAGCGAGAGAGAGGGACACTGGAACCTGTGTTTAGGTATACAGCGTACAGCGAGAGAGGGACACTGGACTGGTTAGTATACAGCGCGATACAGCGAGAGAGAGGGACACTGGAACCTGTGTTTAGGTATATACAGCGCGATACAGCGAGAGAGAGGGACACTGGAACCTGTGTTTAGGTATATACAGCGCGATACAGCGAGAGAGAGGGACACTGGAACCTGTGTTTAGGTATATACAGCGCGATAAAGCGAGAGAGAGGGACACTGGAACCTGTGTTTAGGTATATACAGCGCGATACAGCGAGAGAGAGGGACACTGGAACCTGTGTTTAGGTATATACAGCGCGATAAAGCGAGAGAGAGGGACACGGGAGGGCAGATACGACAGAGTTAATGTGAGAACTTAACTAGAGGATAAACGAGTCCTCCTTTGTAAGGAGTGAATCCTCTGCGGCTCTGCGCGTAGAGTGAAGTTGCTTCGCCGATATTGTTTACTGTCACCGCTGTGTATCGACCAGTGCGTGAATAAAGCTTATCGAAAACGATCACCAGCGTTTGTGAACTTTGACTACCCGGCGCAAGCTGGAGAACCCCTGCACAACAGGACATTGCAAGAGAAGAGTGCAACAGATACATCTGAACAGAAGTTTGCCTTGCACATTTCAGTTTTTACGTCTGCTTTCTTGAAACCTTCACGAACTTACAGGCACTGTTTAGTAGGAATCTCACGATATTTGCATGTGAGAAATTATGTCCAGCTGCCTGCTGCAAGAACAGCAAATGTGCTTCCTCGGCAAAGCTAACTTTGCGTCGGGAATCACGTTTCGAGCACCTGCACCCCTCTCTCGCCCCTCCAAGAAGCTCCACAGTTCCGAACATTCTCTTGCAGCACTTCCTTTTTTGGTCAGACCCTTGCAGATCGTGACTCGTCCCGCAGAGATGAATGAATGAATGAATGAATGAATGAATGAATGAATGAATGAATGAATGAATGAATGATGGAATTTTACGGGCTATTAGCCTTTGTAGGCTATATAAGGCCAATGATTACCAACGATCATCAAAAGGTAGAATGAGAGCGATTCAGATCAAGATTTGCCTGTTCATTTACCTCCTACGAATAAGACTGGGACGCACGGTGGGTCAGTTCTTACCCCCATCCCACACGGGGGAATCTTGTCTGCAGTCCTCAAGCCACTCCAAAGGTCGTCGCCATTCGTGGGTTGGAGTCATGCAGTGCAGACGGGAGATTCAAGAGCGGCTTCGATGGGGCGTTGGTGTACTTGAGCACGACGCTCTGTTCTCCCCTCAAGATGGCAGCCACTACCTCGCCTACTGCCAGAGCGCCCGGTGTCTGGTGGAAGCGTGGACGGAGACGCTGACCATGTGGAGCCGTGGCACGGCGTCTGTGCTCCTGCGTGTTCGGCTTCGGCAAAGGCGGTTTCCTGGAACTCTGGGACGTCAACTTCCGGTCAGTGGTTGATGTTGTCTTGGAGACGGCCTGCGGACCGCCGACAACACTCTCGGAGGAACTCTGGACCGCGAACGTCCGGTCAGGGATCGACTTTGTCCCGTTCACGACCTTCTGACCCGAGGCGGCAGTTTCTGTAGAACGACTTAAGACACGCAGTCCGTCTTTCTTTGATTTATCCTGTGGTGCCCTCTTCCTCTTCTTCTTTGGACGTGTTCTCGAGCTGGATTTGTTCCTGTCGTTTTTGTCTGCTCGGCGACTCTTCTTTGATGTGCTACGGCTCTTACCCCGAGATCGAGCGCCCAACAGCTGTGACGGCGAGCTGAAAGTGCTGCCCAACAGTTTGTTGCTTGGTGGTTGTTGTCTCGACCGCACCTGAGATAAAATTTTGCCACCGGTCACTTTAGCGACATCTTTCAGATTCCCAACGCTTGTATTCCTGTCGTGAGTTGTGTATTTCGAGTGACTCGCCGTTTTTGAAGAGGCAACGCGTGTGGTTTGAGTTGCTACGCGAGCGATGCCTTCCACACTGGTAGGTCCGTCTTTAGCAGCAGAGTCACATGCGACTTGGACAGGGCAGACGTTTCCATCGGCTTGAGAGCGTGTATATTGATCCTTGTCGACAACAGAGCCTTTGGAATCCGTAGCAGCGCTTGTGTCTTGTCCCATGTCGATGCAGCGACTGCAGTCACTTGCAGCGGCGACGGCATGTATATCCGACCTGGGGTCGCCATCTTTGTTTCCGACGACACTGTTCTCGTCACCTGATGTGTCAACAGAGCAACGACTGTGCGCAACTGTTGTCTCGGCTCTGGAACTGTGCAGTACGTGCGCTTTACCGTAGGCCAGGTCATCCAGTCGAAGAACCAACTCGAAGAAGGACTCGAACCTGGAGTTTGCATCCCTCTTGGAAATGACTGTCGGGTCTGCATTGGTCAAGACGTTTGTATCGCTGGATCTGCCGACGGCGAGACCTTCATTGCTCCCAACTCTTCTGGCCTCTCCTCCGTATCCGGTCTCAGGGGCGCCGCGTGGGATAGGTTTCTGCCTGTCTGCATCATTTTCCGTGCCACTGCTTGCAACTCTGGGTAAAGGCGCACCGCCCAGAGGGCTGGTCCGTGTAGGAGTGTCGTCTTTCCTAAGGCCGTCTACGGCAGCGTGCGGCCTGTCCACCTTGGGCGACTCATCCGTGCTGCTAGCTGCCTGACCCGAGTCAGTCGAAGATTTCCATAAGATCTGTGTCCGAGTTGTTCTCGTCCTTGCAGGGCCCGTCTTTCCGGGGGAAAGGTCTTTACTACTGAACTTTAGTCCCGATACCTTTGGTGTGTTCGAGGAAATGGTTTTCACTTTGGTTCCTACATCAGTTTTTCGTGGCAGTTTGACAGGGACCTTCTTCACGTTGTTGGCATTGTTTGGAAGACCCTCTTTCTTGCTAGAGAGGTCCTTTGCCCGGAGTTTCATATTTGAGCAAGAAGATGGTTCAAGGGAAGGCTTTTCTTTGTCGGATTTTGCGCAGCTGGCTGTCGTGGCTACGTTCAAACCATTTTCTTTACTTTTAGGTCTCGCATTAAAACAGCTTGCTATTGGTGGTTTCTTTGACTTGGCATCTGTGGTGTGTACACGAGCGGGCAATTCCTTCGAGAGTTGTTGCTGGCTGTGCTTCTTATCCGAGTGTGCTTCTGCTCTAAGGTAGCTTCCTGTGGATGACTTTGCTCTGTCTGTGCTGCTTGCCATCTTGGAGCAGTTCTCTGCTGTCTTAGTTGCAGGACGGGCGCGATCCCACGCGTGGGTCAGGCCATTTTTATTTCCGACGGCGCCGCCAGCGCCGCTCGCCTTCCTCAGGGAGACTGCGGTCCTGCTGGCTTTGGCGTCAGAACAGGTCGACTCTTCTACAGAGCCAGATCCCTTCAGGTGTACTCTGTCTCGAGGGATTGCCATCTTCACGGAGTCTTCTTTCTTTCCTGCTGACTCTTTTGTCTCGGTCAATGATGCCGAGGGGCTCTCCTTCCTCCTGAAGGCACAGTCTACGTTTGTCATCACTTCCCTGAAGAAGTTTTTGGTGCTTGTAGCAGCAGCTTTAGACTGGACTGACTTTGACGTCTTCAAGTGACGACTGGTAGCGTCACGAGTAGTTCCGGATTCTCCCGACGGGCCACATAAGTCTCTTTTGGTTGGTTTGGTGACCTTCCTACTGGAAGAGTCCACGGAACAGACTCTCCGTTTTACGGAAGCGCTGTCTCCGCTGGTCATGGTGATGGACGGAATGGCCTCCTGGACCTTGGTGTTTGGTTCCCATCGCTTTGGCAAAGACTCATTCATGCGTAAAAGGCTGGCGGTTTGGGCGGAGGGGTGTTTCATGTCATCTTCTTCACTTGCAATGCTCAGTGTGGGAAACAACAGCTTTCCGTCATTAGCTGTGGCCATGGAACGCGCTGACGCAATGGAAGGGAAACTAAAGGTGCTGACTGGCCGGTCAATTTGACTGACACTGGCGGCAGAGGGGGTCTTTCTGGGAGCTGTAGCGTTTGAATCGCTAAACGATTTCAAAATGGAAAGCTTTAGGTCACAAGCAGAGCGTGAGATATTTTGAGATTTCAAGGAGCGGGCACCACTACCTTGCGTGCGAGAATCCTTGAGAAGTGGAATATTATCTTCCTGACAACAGTTCCTCGTCGCGTTTTCTTCGGTCCTCTTCCACAAGGGTACAGTGTCCGCTTGCGAACAGTCGCCTTGTTTTGCAGAACTGGGGAAGACGAAATTTCCCCCAGGTAGAGGCCGAGGTGACTGTGTATGATGGGGACTCACCTTCTCTGGTGAAAAACAATAACCAGTCCAAGCTTTGCCCCTTCGCTTTTCCTGGAAAGCTTCCCTGACGGATCCAGGCAAATGCTCCTGCAATTTGTTTGAAGCAGATTTGTTTGATTTGTGTTCGTTTAAGGTGGTTGGCGGTGTCTCTCGGGTTAAACAGTTCATGCGCTTCTGGCTCCGGGGTGATTCAACCATGTATGCAGCTGCCCCTCTATTCTCAGCATCGTCAGCCACGAGCTGGGGTCCACTGGGGTGACTGTATCCCTGTCTCCTCGTCGTCTGCCTGAGACAACGGGCAGCGGCACAGCGAAGGCCCCGGACCAAAGATGCCCGGCTGCTGCCATTGTGGGACGTCCTGGCGAAACTTCTCATGGGAAGCCTATGCGAAACGTAACCCCGCCTCAGGCGAGCCGTCCTCTTTAGGTCCGACACAGTTCTCACAAACAAACGTCCTCCGACGTTGGCCAGGTATAGAGCTCCAGCGTTGCTGTTTATATTCCGCATTGAGGTGGCCTGCCTGGGGTCTCTCTTTGCATCGCGCATTGGGGTGGCCTGCCTGGGGTCTCTCTTTGCATCGTGCAGTGGGGTGTCGTGGAGCAGGAAGACGCAGTTGCCGTCGTTCGGACAACAGTAACATTTCTTGACGGCCATGAGCGGGTTCCTCCAGTCCTCTTCCTGAGGAGGGTACTGACCTCTCATGTAGTAGTAAGGGAACTCCAGCTTGCATAGGTACCGTGCAGGCTTTGCCACAACCTCGGCTTTCTCGGTTTGTCTTCTGGGTTGACGTTCCTGCAGCCTTTTCTGTCTCAGGGTTGGGAGTGGACTGGGGGGCGCCGACCCCGGCGTTCCCTCTTCATGGGAATCGAACACCACTACGAGGGATTCCAAGGAAATCGAGAACAGCTCGTCGCCTTCAAACATAGTTTCCTTTTGTCTCCGTCGTGGTCTCATTTTTGGTCTACTTTGCGCGCTTGCCTCTCCCTCGACCTCAGGCATGGCCTTGTCTTTCTTTTTCTTCTTCTTCTTTTTCTTCTTCGTCGAGGCATCCGCCTTTCCCCCTTCTCCCTCGTCTTCCTCTTCGTCTTCCTCGGACGCTACTGGGGATGATATTGAGGACCGACGGTCCGCAACGCCATAACTGGAATCCTCGTCATCGTCGGGGGATACACATTTCCTCCTTGACGTTTGAGGTGGAGGTCGCTTTGGTTGACCCCGTTTTTTCGACGTGGAATCATCAGTGATATCTTCAGTTGTAAGGTCAATGACGATCTTCTCTGAATATGGCGAGGTGGCTAAATCACCGCTGTGCCAGCTCCTGCTATCCATGACAAGTTGCTGCGACAAATGTGCCTCACTCGACTGATAGTCCGTGACTCTTCGCAGTAAGGGCTCTGCTCGCTTTGGGAAGAGGTCATCTGAAGGAAAGGCCAAGGTAATGTCATTTTCCTCGTAGAGGCTTCTGTCGCCCCTGAACAAAGGCTTCTCGTCCTGACTGGTCGTTCCGAGTGGTAATTCGTGTTCCCGGAAGCTGCTTTTACGAAGCACCGGCTTTTTCATTTCGAGCCCCTGTAGTTCTTCGCCGATTTTAGCGGTGCCAGCTCCGTCTTGGCCCCAGCTTGACCTCCTTGAGATGCCACTTATACGTTTCTTGTGTCTTTGGATATATGTTTTATAATGTAACGTGTCCTGGTCTGTCAGGCTGGAGACTGCAAGTAACTCTAGTGATGGCTTTCTCCTCTTCAATTTCTTTCTGCGCCGACTCTTCGAAGAGTGGCTCGAGAAGACTGGAGCCACCACCTTTTCCTCGCTCTCAGGCACCATGGACTTTCCCCTGCCCCCGTCGACACCCCCCTTTGTCTGGGTTCTCTTATGCTCAGGCTGCAACTCGTGTAGAAGTGTGGAGACCCTTTTTCTCCCTGCAGCTAGGGCCTCTGGCGAAATCGTGTCAGCGGTGTGTCTCCTTTGAAGGTTTGACATTCTCCGCAGGTTTTGCTGGGCCTTCAGGTGGTTGCGGTAGTACCCAGTGTAAAAAGAAGAAACCATTTCTGTGAAAAATGGACACAAACATGTTTTTCATATCACTTTGTAGTGAATGTAATGTAGAACATGACTATATGCTCTGTTTCTGGTGGAAATATGTATTCTATAGTTAAATGACTGGGAGGAAGACAGCAACTGTCAACTGTCATAATGAGAAATGAGATCTTCAATTGCAGTTTTCTCAGTTTCCAGGTTTTCACAGCTATGTGTTAGATTTCAGACATGATGTATCTGTGCGCTGAAGTTTGACTCCCTTGAAACTTGGCGTTCCGCAGTCTGCTTCATGGGATGATCCTTAATGAAAACTGTATCTTCCTGTGTGTCAAAGTTACAGGATCTTGAATACGTTAATAGCGAATCAATTCATGTAACTTCAGATGTAAACTTGTGTAAAAACGAAATGCTCAAAATGCTTGTCTTTTATTTAGCTGAGGACACGCTACTCTATGCACTCTACGTCTGTGCAAAATTACAAGCTTCTATCATTAGCACCTTTTCTGGTATTGTGTTTCAAAAACTGGTATTAAAAAATGTTCTATCGGCAGCCATATTGGAAAGCTAAGTACTATACTCTATGCAAGCACATCACAGGAATTATATAAAACACTTTATAAGTACAACCTGTAGGGTGAAAATAAATTGATCCTAAAAATTCAGAAAGGCTTCCATAAACGGGCCACACTAGTGGACTCGTCCGAGAAGAGGGGTGTGGAAAGACTGCCAAGCTGGCGGGTCATTCAAGCTAGCAAGCAGCAGCCCCTGACTGCCAAGCTGGCGGGTCATTCAAGCTAGCAAGCAGCAGCCCCTGACTGCCAAGCTGGCGGGTCATTCAAGCTAGCAAGCAGCAGCCCCTGACTGCCAAGCTGGCGGGTCATTCAAGCTAACAAGCAGCAGCCCCTGACTGCCAAGCTGGCGGGTCATTCAAGCTAGCAAGCAGCAGCCCCTGACTGCCAAGCTGGCGGGTCATTCAAGCTAACAAGCAGCAGCCCCTGACTGCCAAGCTGGCGGGTCATTCAAGCTAGCAAGCAGCAGCACATGACTGCCAGGCTGGCGGGTCATGCAAGCTAGCAAGCAGCAGCCCCTGACTGCCAAGCTGGCGGGTCATTCAAGCTAGCAAGCAGCAGCCCCTGACTGCCAAGCTGGCGGGTCATTCAAGCTAGCAAGCAGCAGCCCCTGACTGCCAAGCTGGCGGGTCATTCAAGCTAGCAAGCAGCAGCCCCTGACTGCCAAGCTGGCGGGTCATGCAAGCTAGCAAGCAGCAGCCCCTGACTGCCAAGCTGGCGGGTCATGCAAGCTAGCAAGCAGCAGCCCCTGACTGCCAAGCTGACGAGTCATGCAAGCTAGCAAGCAGCAGCCCCTGATTGGCAAGCTGGCGGGTCATTCAAGCTAGCAAGCAGCAGCCCCTGACTGCCAAGCTGGCGGGTCATGCAAGCTAGCAAGCAGCAGCCCCTGACTGCCAAGCTGACGGGTCGTTCAAGCTAGCAAGCAGCAGCCCCTGACTGCCAAGCTGGCGGGTCATTCAAGCTAGCAAGCAGCAGCCCCTGACTGCCAAGCTGGCGGGTCATGCAAGCTAGCAAGCAGCAGCCCCTGACTGCCAAGCTGACGGGTCGTTCAAGCTAGCAAGCAGCAGCCCCTGACTGCCAAGCTGGCGGGTCATACAAGCTAGCAAGCAGCAGCCCCTGACTGCCAAGCTGGCGGGTCATGCAAGCTAGCAAGCAGCAGCCCCTGACTGCCAAGCTGGCGGGTCATTCAAGCTAGCAAGCAGCAGCCCCTGACTGCCAAGCTGACGGGTCGTTCAAGCTAGCAAGCAGCAGCCCCTGACTGCCAAGCTGGCGGGTCATGCAAGCTAGCAAGCAGCAGCCCCTGACTGCCAAGCTGACGGGTCGTTCAAGCTAGCAAGCAGCAGCCCCTGACTGCCAAGCTGGCGGGTCATTCAAGCTAGCAAGCAGCAGCCCCTGACTGCCAAGCTGGCGGGTCATTCAAGCTAGCAAGCAGCAGCCCCTGACTGCCAAGCTGGCGGGTCATTCAAGCTAGCAAGCAGCAGCCCCTGACTGCCAAGCTGGCGGGTCATTCAAGCTAACAAGCAGCAGCCCCTGACTGCCAAGCTGGCGGGTCATTCAAGCTAGCAAGCAGCAGCCCCTGACTGGCAATCGATATTGATTGGTTATTTCTCAGTGAGTTCGAAGTGATTCATCTGAAGATTCGGAAAGAAAGAAAGAAAAAAACTCATAAAAAGTAGCCAATCCGATGTTGTGTCCCGCCTATTTGTGTTTCCCGCCAGCCTGGCTGTCTTTCTCACATCCCTCTCCTTGGAGGAGTCCACTAGTGTGGCCCGCCAGCCTGGCTGTCTTTCTCACATCCCTCTCCTTGGAGGAGTCCACTAGTGTGGCCCGCCAGCCTGGCTGTCTTTCTCACATCCCTCTCCTTGGAGGAGTCCACTAGTGTGGCTAGCCAGCCTGGCTGTCTTTCTCACATCCCTCTCCTCGGGCAAGTCCGCTAGTGTGGCCCGTTTAAGGAAGAGTTTCCGAAAATTCAAGTGACAAAAAATGATGGTTACTCCATACTACCACCTTTAGCATTAAAATTGTGTACAAACATTGACAAAAATAATAGTTACGGGATACTACCACCTTTAGCGATGGAATTTTGTACAAACATTGACAAACAAGAAGGGCACAGCCCATACGATTCACATGCTTGACCTTGACCTTTAATGACCTTGACCTTCAGGTGACCTTCAAGGTCAAGGTCAAACAACTAAACCTACCAATGACATCATACACTAAGAAATGCTTTACACATTTTTCCTACCAAAATACATGTGACCTTGACCCAAGGTCAAGGTCATCCAAGGTCATGCAACACAAAGCTGTTAATTCAAGACATAGGAAGCACAATGGTGCTTATTGGCACTTTCTACCATGAGATATGGTCACTTTTAGTGGTTCACTACCCCATTTTGGTCACATTTCATAAGGGTCAAAGTGACCTTGACCTTGATGATATGTGACCAAATGTGTCTCATGATGAAAGTATAACATGTGCCCCACATAATTATTAAGTTTGAAACAGTTATTTCCATAGTTCAGGGTCAAGGTCACTTCAAAATATGAATACAATCCAACTTTGAAGAGATCCTGTGACCTTGACCTTGAAGCAAGGTCATGCCAAACTGGTATCCAAAGATAGGTCTTTATTTGCCCTATATACCTATATAGGTGAGGTATCCAATCTCAAAAACTTTAGAGAAAATTGAGAAAATTTGAAAAATGTCTGTTTTTTAGACTAGATTTGTGGCCCCTGCGACCTTGACCTTGACGCAAGGTTAAGTCACTAAGTGTGTTTTTTAAGGTCTTTTCATCGTACACCATCATGCCATATTTGGTATTGATAGACTTAATAGTCTCTGAGAAAATTCCAATGTTAAAGTTTTTGGACGCCCGGACGCCCGGACGCCCAGACGCCCGGACGCCCGGACGGACGAAATGGGTGAGTACATAGACTCACTTTTGTTTCGCATGTGAGTCAAAAATAATAGTTACTGAATACTACCATCTTTAACATTGGAATTTTGTACAAATATAGACAAACAAGAAGGGCAAAGCCCATATGACTCACATGCTTGACTTTTACATGACCTTGACCTTCAGGTGACCTTCAAGGTCAAGGTCAAACAACTAAACCTACCAATGACATCATACACTAAGAAATGCTTTACACATTTTTCCTACCAAAATACATGTGACCTTGACCCAAGGTCAAGGTCATCCAAGTTCATGCAACACAAAGCTGTTAAATCAAGACATAGGAAGCAGAATGGTGCTTATTGGCACTTTCTACCATGAGATATGGTCACTTATAGTGGTTCACTATCCCATTTTGGTCACATTTCATAAGGGTCAAAGTGACCTTGAACTTGATGATATGTGACTACATGTCTCTCATGATGAATGTATAACATGTGTACTACAATGTTATGAAGTTTGGAAGAGTTATCTTCTATAGTTCAGGGTCAAGGTCACTTCAAAATATCTATACCATCCAACTTTAAAGAGCTCCTGTGACCTTGACCTTGAAGCAAGGTCACTCAAACGGGTATCAAAAGATAGGAATTATTTTGCCCTATATAGCATATATAGGTCAGGTATCCAATCTCAAAAACGTAAGAGAAAATTGGGAAAATGTGAAAAATTGCTGTTTTTTAACATTTACGGCCCCTGCGACCTTGACCTTCAAGCAAGGTAAAGTCACTGTGTATGATTTTGTACGCCTTGTCATCATACACTATTACGCCAAATAAGATGTTGATAGAATTAATAGTCTCCGAGAAAAATCCAACGTTAAAGTTTTTTACGGACGCTCAGACGCTCGGACGCCCGGATGCTCAGACGCCTGGACGCCCGGACGGACGACACGAGTGACCTAGTATGAAAGTATAACATGTGTACTACAATGTTATGAAGTTTGGAAGAGTTATCTTCCATAGTTCGGGGTCAAGGTCACTTCAAAATATGTATACCATCCAACTTTAAAGAGCTCCTGTGACCTTGAACTTGAAGCAAGGTCAAGTCACTATTTATGTTTTTGTATACCTTGTCATCCTACACCATTATGCTAAATTGGGTGTTGATAGACTTAATAGTCCCCGAGAAAAATCCAACGTTAAAGTTTTTTACAAAAGCCCAGACCGGACGCCCGGACGCCCGGACGGACGAAACGGGTGAGTACATAGACTCACTTTTGCTTTGCATGTGAGTAAAAAAATAGTTACTGAATACTACCATCTTTAGCATTGGAATTTTGTGCAAACATTGACAAAAAAATATCGTTACTGGATACTACCACATTTAGCGATGGAATTTTTAACAAACATTGACAAAAAATAATAGTTACTGAATACTACCATCTTTAGCATTGGAATTGTGTGCAAACATTGACAAAAATATATAATATTTACTGGATACTACCATTTGTAGGAATGGAAGTCTGTTTACACATTGATAAAAAATGATGGTTTCTGGATACTACCTCCTTTAGAGTTGTAATGTTGTACAAACATTGACCAAAAAAAACATGGTTACTGGATACTGCCTCCTCTAGCAATGAACGCTTTTCCAAATATTCAAGTGACTAAAAACGATAGTTACTGGGCACTGCCACCTTTAGCGATGGAAGTCTGTTCAAACATTGACCAAATTTGATGATTGCTGGATTCTACCTTCTTTAGCAATGAAAGCCTTACCAAACTTCATCTGACAACAGAACAGAGTTACTGAATGATACCACCTTTAGCAATGAAAGCCTTACCAAAATTCATCTGACAACAGAACATAGTTACTGAATGATACCACCTTTAGCAATGAAAGCCTTATCAAAATTCATCTGACAACAGAAGAGGGTTACTGAATGATACCACCTTTAGCAATGAAAGCCTTATCAAAATTCATCTGACAACAGAAGGGAGTTACTGAATGCTACCAACTTTAGCAATGAAAGCCTTATCAAAATTCATCTGACAACAGAACAGAGTTACTGAATGATACCACCTTTAGCAATGAAAGCCTTATCAAAATTCATCTGACAACAGAACAGAGTTACTGAATGATACCACCTTTAGCAATGAAAGCCTTATCAAAATTCATCTGACAACAGAACAGAGTTACTGAATGATACCAACTTTAGCAATGAAAGCCTTATCAAAATTCATCTGACAACAGAAGGAAGTTACTGAATGATACCACCTTTAGCAATGAAAGCCTTATCAAAATTCATCTGACAACAGAAGGGAGTTACTGAGTGCTACCAACTTTAGCAATGAAAGCATTACCAAAATTCATCTGACAACAGAAGTTGGTCACTGAATGCTACCACCTTTAGCGACGGATAGCTGTTCAAATATCGACAGCAATTGATGAATACTGGATTCTACCACCTTTAGCAATGAAAGTCTTTCCAAACATTTGTCTGACAACAGAGAGTTACTGAATGCTACCACCTTTAGCAATGAAATCCATACCAAAACTTCATTCGACAACAGAAGAGAGTTAGTGAATGCTACCACCTTTAGCAATGAAAGCCTTTCCAAAAATTAATCCGACAACAAAATGATGGTTACAGGGTGCCACCACTTTTAGCGATACATGCTTTTCCAAAATTTCATCAGACAACAAAAGTTGGTCACTGAATGCTACCACCTTTAGCGATGGAAATCTGTTCAAATATTGACAAAAATTGATGGTTACTGGATTCTATCACCTTTAGCGATGGAAGCCTTTCCAAAAATTCATCTGACAACAGCAGAGGGTTACTGAATGCTACCACCTTTAGCAATTCTGGGCGCACTTGTAAGGACGTCGTGTCCTCTCCCAGCATCTCCATTTCCTTCTGCAAGCGCAGCAGAGCCGCAGGCCTGAGACTGACAGAGGCCTTGCTCACGATGAGGGACGTCTTCTCCATATCCGTACGCAAAGCTGAGCTTGTCCTTGCGCCGAAGTCCATAGGAGTGGCGGCAGCAGCAGCAGCAGCAGCAGCAGCAGCAGCAGCAGCAGCAGCAGCAGCAGCAGCAGTGGTGCCAGGATACTCTGCAAAGGACCGAGTGAGTCTTAGAAGTTTGATCCTTTTCCTTCTCGAGAAAAGGGATGAATGAGTGGATGGAAGTATGGATGAAGAGATGATTGAATGAATAGGTGGATGAATGATAATATATATATATATGCATGAATGAATAGACAGACGAATGAGTTCATAGATTAATGAGTATGTAAATTAATGGATAGATAGGTGAATTAATTAATAAATGACTAAACAAAAGAACGAACGAACGAATAAATGAATGAATGAATGAACAAAAGAAGGAATGAACGAATGAATGAAGGGAGGGATGGTACCGAGTCGTGCTCACCATCGCCTGCACAGAGAGCGATGGTCGTTACCGCCTGCTGGTTTCCATATCTCTTGCTCATTTTTCGTGGCCGTCGTTGTCGTTGATATCGACGCCTCTGTCACGTCTCTACTTACAGCATGGCTCGTTTTCATTTGCTGTTTGGCCACTCGTCGGGGAAATATCAGCATGTTGCTGTTAGGACTTGCTGCCTTGACTGCACAATGTGCGTTCATAGCCTCACTCGCGATACCCTTTCTGGCAAACAGCTGCCGTCGCCTTCGGCACTACTGCGGTGGCGATGAATCGCTTAGTTTCAATGCCGGCCTAAAATAAACTGACGGCTCTGAATTCTTGTGTCGCCAGCTCCATGATCGTAGAGTACATGAATGTGGACTTTCGTGTTCAAGAAACATCTGTACGGACCAGTAAAGGAAGCCTGACTCAAGAAAATACCGCCATTGTGTCCAGCAGAGATGACAGCGCAACGAATCAGGACATCTCGCATCAAAACACCGCTCGCGCTCAAAAAAACACACACACACACACACACACACACACACACACACACACACACACACACACACACACACATGTTAACCCTAAAGTATGAATGTTTACCTACTGGAATATTGACTTCAGAACCATCTCTATGATTTGCACGTAGAAATGCCCTGTGACATTTGGGCACAATCTTTTTTTTCTCTCGTGGCAATGAAAATTGAACTTTTATTTTTTCAAAGTCGGATACATGGCAGTATTTCACATAACATTAACAATTTCACGAACTTGTGTGAGCATGTGTTTGTTTGTTGTTTAATCAGTTGTTTATTTGCGGGCGCATAATACTGACACGAGGTACGCTGAAGTCTGTCCAACGGCCCTACTCTCTTAAAAGAAATTAAAAATCTTTTTTTACTATCTGTCTTTCTGGCCGAGTGATCAGCCACGACTTCCTGCATGCGACTTGCAGAAAGAACCATTATGATAATAAACATTTTACTTAACTCCCTTCACCCTATGTCCTGCTGTGTCCCGATAAAATGCCCTTGCACATATGAGGGTGATTTGATATGAGAATTAGACTTAAGAGCCAGGTTTTATTAATAAATTCGTAGCCATTCATCCCACATCCATCCCACTTTTCCGAGCCTCACAGGAATGGTAAGTATTTTATGTGTGAGAGAAATGCGGTGTCATGAAAAAGAAAATTAAACTTGTCTGGAGAGAACATGTCCACATGGCCTTCCTGAATGCGATAGTGTGTTTTAGACCATATGGATCAGCCTGCATTGAGGTCAAGGTGTTGTGATCTTTTCCACCTTGCATGAGATTTAGAGTGTGGCTGTTCTGTATATAAGATGTGAGAGGGATTTGGGAAGGGAATTGGGGTTTGAGGGCCTGCTTGTTTATGAGCGATCCTAGTACAGTATTTCTAATTTTTCATACCCATTATTTGACCCTCACAGGAAAGATGATTATTATCTATATGTCAAGGTTGGTGTAGGTGTTACAAGCTAGAGACAACATCCGAATGTAAACACAAACACAAATAAGGGAAACTCCTTCCTCAGTCACTAATCACCTTTAAGAACGAAAAAGCCACAAACAGAATTTAAAGAAACTTGAAATAATTCACTCAATACAGACACCTCTCCATATAAAATGTTTCTCTTCATCAAATGAAGAGAATATTACAAAACAAATCAAACAGATAGAACCGCAATGTGACAGTTAGGACGCCAAAACGCGGCTCATCCTGCCACTCAACAAATAAATACAAACAAGAAGGGCAAAGCCCATACGACTCACATGCTTGACCTTGATCTTTACATGATCTTGACATTTACATGACCTTGACCTTCAGGTTACCTTCAAGGTCACGGTCAAACAACTAAACCTACAAATGACATCATACACTAAAAATGCTTTACACATTTTTCCTACCAAAATACATGTGACCTTGACCTAAGGTCAAGGTCATCCAAGGTCATGCAACACAAAGCTGTTAATTCAAGACATAGGAAGCACAATGGCACTTTCTACCATGAGATGTGGTCACTTTTAGTGGTTTCCTACCCCATTTTGGTCACATTTCATAAGGGTCAAAGTGACCTTGACCTTGAGGAAATGTGACCAAATGTGTCTCATGATAAAATTATAACATGTGCCCCACATAATTATTAAGTTTGAAACGGTTATCTTCCATAGTTCAGGGTCAGGGTCACTTCAAAATATGTATACAATCCAACTTTGAAGAGCTCCTGTGACCTTGAACTTGAAGCAAGGTCAACCAAACTGGTATCAAATGATAGATAATAATTTGCCCTATATACCATATATACGTCAGGCATCCAATCGCAAATACGTCAGAGAAAATTGAGAAAATGTAAAAAAATGGCTGTTTTTTAGACAACATTTATGGCCCCTGCGACCTTGACCTTGAAGCAAGGTCAAGTCACTGTATATGTATTTTGAGGCCTTGTTATCATACACCATCATGCCACATTTGGTATTGATAGACTTAATAGCCTCCGAGAAAAGTCCAACGTTAAAGTTTTCGGACGCCCGGACGCCCGGACGCCTGGACGCCCGGACGGACGAAACGGGTGAATACATAGACTCACCTTTGCTTCGCATGTGAGTCAAAAAGTAATATTCGAACCAAAGAAAAAAATATAATTATTCAAATTCAAAGCAACAACACTTCGTGGAATGGAAAATGAGGAATCCCCCGGTCTAGATGGCTTTCTGGTTGAATTTTTGAAGTTCTTTTGAATCGAATTAAAATACTTCTTGCTCAGAGCCATAAATGAGGCTTACAAAACCGGTTCCTTTTCAATTTCACGATGAATGGGGATGATTACGTATGTCCCTAAACCAAATAAAGAAAGAAACTTGTTAAGCAATTGGAGACTAACCACAATTCTCACTACCGTATACAAAATGACATCGGAATGCATTTGCAGAAGAAACAAGAGGGGCAAAGCCCATGCGACTCACATGCTTGACCTTGAACTTTGCATGACCTTGACCTTCAGGTGACCCTCAATGTCAAGGTCAAACAACTAAACCTACCAATGACATTATACACTAAGAATTGCTTTACACATTTCCCCTACCAAAATACATGTGGCCTTGACCCAAGGTCAAGGTCATCCAAGGTCATGCAACACAAAGCTGTTAATTCAAGACATAGGAAGCACAATGGTGCTTATTGGCACTTTCTACCATGAGATGTGCTAACAGTAGTCTTAGCGCAGTTGGCCAATGTAATTGGCCTTGGCAGCAGGATACTGGTCTCATTGACTTGAGACACGACACACTGAGAGACAGCCTCAACATCGGCTCATCCGCTTTGAGCATACGGCAGTATGGATATATGCGCTATACAAGTAGACATCATCATCATCATCATATGATCACTTTTAGTGGTTAACTACCCCATTTCGGACACATTTCATAAGGGTCAAAGTGACCTTGACCTTGATAATATGTAACCAAATGTGTTTAATGATGAAAGTATAACACGTGCTCCACATAATCATTAAGTTTGAAACAGTTATCTTCCATAGTTCAGGGTCAAGGTCACTTCAAAATATGTATACAATACAACTTTGAAGAGCTCCTGTGACCTTGACCTTGAAGCAAGGTCAACCAAACTGGTATTAAAAGATAGGGTTTACTTTGACCAATATACCATATATAGGTGAGATATCCAATAACAAAAACGTCAGAGAAAATTGAATAAAATGTGAACAAGAAGGGCAAAGCCCATACGACTCACATGCTTGACCTTGACCTTTATATGACCTTGACCTTCAGGTGACCTTCAAGGTCAAGGTCAAACAACTAAACCTACCAATGAAATCATACACAAAGAAATGCTTTACACATTTTTCCTACCAAAATACATGTGACCTTGACCCAAGGTCAAGGTCATCCAAGGTCATGCAACACAAAGCTGTTAATTCAAGACATAGGAAGCACAATGGTGCTTATTGGCACTTTCTACCATGAGATATAGTCACTTTTAGTGGTTCACTACCCCATTTTGGTCACATTTCATAAGGGTCAAAGTGACCTTGACCTTGATGATATGTGAACAAATGTGTCTCATGATGAAAGTATAACATGTGCCCCACATAATTATTAAGTTTGAAACAGTTATCTTCCATAGTTCAGGGTCAAGGTCACTTCAAAATATGTATACAATCCAACTTTGAAGAGCTCCTGTGACCTTGACCTTGAAGCAAGGTCAACCAAACTGGTATCAAAAGATAGGGCTTGCTTTGACCTATATACCACTTGTAGCTAAGGTCGCCATTTTCAATAACGTGGGAGAAAATTGGGAAAATGTGAAAAATGACTGTTTTTGAGACCACATTTATGGCTCCTGTGACCTTGACCTTGAAGCAAGGTCAAGTCACTATGTATATTTTTTGAGGCCTTGTCATCATACACCATCATGCCACATTTGGTGTTGATAGACTTAATAGTCTCCGAGAAAAATCCAACGTTTAAGTTGTTTACGGACGGACGCCCGCCCGCCCGGACGGACGGACGGACGGACGGACGGACGACACGGCTCAGTACATAGACTCACTTTTGCTTCGCATGTGAGTCAAAAATGGCTGTAGACAACATTTATGGCCCCTGCGACCTTGACCTTGAAGCAAGGTCAAGTCACTGTGTATGTTTTTTGACGCGTTGTCATCCTACACCATCATGCCAAATTGGGTGTTGATATACTTAATAGTCTCCGAGAAAAATCCAACGTTAAAGTTTTAAACGGACGCCCGGACCCCGAAAACCCGCATGCCCGGACGCCGGACGCCCGGACGGACGAAACGGGTGAGTACATAGACTCACTTTTGCTTCGCATGTGAGTAAAGAAAACTGTGTTAGGATATGTGATTCACACTAATCAAACAAGCTTTATCAAAGGGAGATACCTTGGAGACAATGTAAGGCA